>KZ062982.1:60212-88289 GCA_002091835.1 Anopheles maculatus
CGGCCTTACCGATGGAAAGAAGGAAAGCTTCCGAAAGGATCGGCACACACCCACCCACAGTGGCTGAACACGATGATAATGAAAATTTAATCACATCCATACCCGCAATACGCTACCGAAACACGATACTGGGGAACAAAATGGGTGAACTTACTACCATCGCCGGATAAAGTATGCCTCTCCAAAAACTGCTCCACCTAACGAACGGTTGAAAATGGGGTATAGTAGTGCAAGAGGCAAAGCTAAAATAAAAGAAAATTGCTAAACCCTTCTAACAGTATCCATCCGTTCTATTCATTCGCTTACGCGAGCGAGGATAAAGCGCGAGAAGGGAACGCAACAACGACCTGAAGACGATACAGAGAATAGGAAAAAGGTATAATATACACGCAGCCCCAAGAAACTACATCACCGCGCGGGGAAGCATATTAACCGGAATGGAACACCGCAGACTGTACGCATTAATCCAACTTTAAAATTTATCATAACCCATTAGTGCGATAGATGGAAGGATCGGTCCCTTTATACCGTGTGCGCGCGCTCAAGATGTGATGGAAATATTATGAAATATTAAGTTAATATATATCCTCAGTTAAGGAAACTTGGGTACCGCCGACCGGATAAGCGGTAGTTGCAACGATGACAGGGAACAAAAAGCTTTCCCTTATCAAATTGCGATATTAGGAAAGTGGTTTAATTCTCATTTCCGTCCGAGTTCGTCAGCTGAACCGGGGGCTGTGGCTTAGTAGTTTGATGACGGAGGTGATAATTATCGGCTTTTTGCTTAATATAGGAAATCACTTTCGATAAGATATATTGCCGAAATTGCTGGAATACAATCATGCAGATTTGCAGGCTTTCTCAGGCATGGTATCGAACCGCAATTGAAGCGATTATTTATAGAAAGATTGTTGTTCAATATCGGGTTCTGCAACCCGCCAGTTTCTACACTATGCATGAGAGTACAAGAGAATTAAATATTGAAACGCTAACTACTAGTTTCTTTCTAAATAGAGCTTGTTGCTGTGGGAAATCCTGTGTTAATTACGAAGAAAGGCTTTACTTTCAAGGTTTTCGATAAGATGTTATGTTCTCTTGTTGCCTAAACAGCGGGCTAGGTCTTGCCGGCCATTTAATTGGTTACTAGACTTATTGATACCACGTAGTTGTGTAATCAGTTATTAGTACGAGGGAACGGTCCGAATGGGATTCAATACCCAGCCCAGTCGCGAGAAGGTCGATCTACATTTAGGATTATCTTACTCTGTGATCACACGATCTATGTGATCCAGTTGACATCCCCACTACGCGAAGCATCCACCAAAGAGTCGAATGAAGTCTAGTGACTTGAAGTCTTCTCTTTAAACTACATAACCAACCCAAGCGAAACAACCATTATCCTCGGCAAACTGAAAATCTCTTGTTCCATAATATCGATCGTATGCCTTCCACGTCATGCGGACGTATCGTCAGGTTTAGGCCAGAAGAATAATCGATCGATTATCAATATTAAGCATGTGGTATCGCATCAGGTGGTAGCGTTCCAACAAAGTATGGACCGATGACGAATACGGCCCAGATTGCCAACAAACAATGACTTTCTGAGTCATTTGGGTATGCAGAAGTGTCATGCTACATTCTGTGTTTCATTGAAGGATCGGTGGACTCGGTGGACCTTATGTGGATATACATGTAACTTGATTTCATAAACGTTTATCCACTGCGTTGTCTATGTTCCTCAAACTCGAAGTCCAGGTTCAATTGGATCTTGTTTCGTTGTGGACCACAGTCTTGGCGCAGATTTTGCCAAGTTTATGTATGCGAGAAGCCGAGATCTCACCTCACTTTTGTTCACAGACACGATATTCGCAGCATATCTTGAGAGGACTGATCCACGATTCGGTTTTCCTAATGACAAAGAATACTTTCGGCGGGACATCGTAACATGGACAAAATGGCCCGGATATTGCTCGTAAAACTTCAATAAGCTTTCAAAGTTTCATTTCAAACATTTCACAAATTCTTCGTCAAAGAAGAAACGAAGAACAATTATAATTATAACAGTTGAATCATACTGAATATTCCTATCGAATACCATGAAACAATGATGGACAAATGGATTACTACAAAGCATGATTTTATCATTCATTCCCAACAAGGAATTTGTGGACAAAACGCACATGTGTAAACCAAATGGACAACCGCACGTCCTTTGCCCAGTTTCGATGGGTACACGTGCACGAATATTGCATTCTTTTCCATAATGCAAACGTAATGGAATTCGTGCACACACACACACACCCTGGATGGGATTGAATTTACCTCAAAACATGGACAACGATTCCTAGTAAACCGGAAAGGACAAAAAAAACACCTTCGCCACCCTTATGTCTGAGGGCCGGAAAATGGCACTCTGATAAGAATTGCGGAAGGTGTTAAGCGATGCTCAAGTGTGTGTCGTCCGGTGACGTTTATATCGACGTGTGGATGACGCTGAAGAAGAAATACCGAACATACGGTACACTCGGGGTCCCGGGCACACTACATTCCATCCCTTTAAGTTATCTCTTTGCGCTTTTTTGTTCAAGTGTTTCAACGAATCGTGTCGCTTCTTAACCACAACTCATGTCCAGCCAGTGGTTCTGAGAATCGGGAAACGTGATGCCGAGAGGAGTCCAGTGGTGCGTAGTAAAAGTAAAGAAATGTACAATACATTCATTCATTGCATCAAACAGAGAACAGTTTGAAGGATAATCCAAACACTGCAGCATCACATAAAGCACAAAACGAGTCTCGATCCATCCTGGAAAAAGTGTTTTCCCTTACTTTGCTACTCTCGGAGTTTTCACCGATGTTTACGAGAAACATTTTAACACTGCACTATATGAATAATATTCTTGGGGAGTTGTGTTAAACTTTCATTTTCTAACAGGAGTATTAATAGCGAAGTTTAATGATTTATTATGAAAAATTGGGAACTGTTGCAATTCCCAAAGTATTTTCTATCGTTTATTATTTATTTATTTCATCTTTTTGGCAAATTACGGATACCTTCGGGACAAAAAGACGGTTCTTTGGACATTATCCGTTCATTTTTTCACTTGTTCATAATTTGAGAAGTGTTGCTCAGCTAGGCCATGTTTCACCGATCGGAACAAATCGTAATCAGAAGGTGCAATGTCTAGGCTGTACGTCGGGTGAGGTAGAATATGCATGAATATATATTTAAGTGTTTCCAAATATTTTGTCATATGATTTTGTCATGTCTTTTGGCGCATTATGGTCGATTTTCTATTAATGCATGGCTCAAACGCATCAGTTGTCGTCTGTAGACATCTCCTGTGATCGTTTGGTTCTGTTGTAGCAGCTCGTAATACACCACATCCAGCTGATCCCACCAGCAATGCCCAACATGACCTTCGCGCCATCAATATTCGGCCTGGGTGTCGATGATATGGCATTACCTGGGTATCCATATATTGCACGACGTTTGGAGTTACCGTAATGCACCCATTTCTCATCGCAAAAACCCTTTCGATGTTGCCGTTGGAGCAGTTGCTCGCAGGTGGTCAAACGGCGCTCAATGTTTCTTGGTTTCAATTCAATGTCCAATCTTCCGGATCGTTCCCATTGACTTCAAACGTTGGCAAATAGCTGGCCTCTTCGTCCTCTAGAGCAAAATTCTCGTTTTTAAACCACTTTTGACATGTTCTTTCCGAAAGAACATGGTCACCAAACACTTCCATTACTATTATATGACTTTCAGCAACCGTGTTGCTCATGCAAAAATAATAGAGTAGAAATCCCCGCAAAAACACCGGGCGAAATGTTATGCGGCTTTACCACTCAAGGCCGCACAAAAAACGTTCTAAAACCATTCATCTCTGCGGTTGATAAATCGATGATTACAAGAAATTTCTAACATTCGGACCACACATTTTCCAATGAAGCGTTTGAACCATTTAATCGTTAAATTGAGCGTGAAACCCCTTAACGCCCCCATTAGCAGGTACCTAGTAAAACAAAAAACCCACAGCTTGGATAATGTACACACATGTTGGAAGACTAACAAACAGCAAACGAAAAATGGCCCACTAACCTTGGTGGTGGAAGCATTTTTTTTCTGGGGCAGGAAAAATCCCAAAATTATTACAAAACCAATAAAACGAACCTTCCCACGCAACAACGGGTCTGGGGCGTGTGTCGATGGTGTCTTGGGCAGCATTTGTTTCGTCTTATCTTTTGTCCTATCGTATGATTCAGGCAGCCCTATTGGGAAAGCTAGTGGAGAATACCGGTCAGTTAGCGAACCTTTTTCTTCCTCTTTAGGCGTCAGACGGAAGCCAAGGAATGCAACCATATTAGGTCGAAATTGTTCGACGAACGCAAGAATCCTTATCACAAGTTGCGTTACGGGGCACTCAAAAGTCAAAGACTACGAGAAACATTCAACTCCATACATCACTTGATTCGCTTGGGTCGTTCCAGTGTTGTGTTATGGGAGGTTGACCGCACACACACTCAACATTGATGCCGCTTATCATATGCAAATAAATCTGGAGCGCCACGAATCATTCCCGGGTTCGAACACGGAGCAATACTGCCGCAAGAAGTTGCAACCCGCCCTTATCTGTGCTGCTCAGTCCCGCCGTTCCAGAGTAATCTTCGCCAGAACAACAAATGTCAAACACGGTCAAGATCGGGGTGTTGACGCTGTCCACCCAATGAAAGTGTGCTGCATCGATTTTTGAAAAACAAGTTTTCTGGCCTCGCTTTCGGCCTCGGTTGGGCGACAGCATTACCATCTGCAAGAAAGATTTGTGAGATCCACCAGAAAGGGCTTTCATTCCGTGCACGCCTACCCGTTGGTAAGCGCCTACCAAGTTGTGGGATGTTTTTTCGATCGTTTGGATCATTTTTATAGACCGAAAAATGACCTCGCTTTACTTCTCCGGTGTGCCGTAGGGGAATGCGTCTTCCTCAGTAGGCGAATGCAGCGGCGAGTCATCCGCAGCTGTGTTGGTTAGAATGGTTTCATTTACATTTTCTAATCTTGCTCGTGCTCATCGCCGAGGACCAGCATAGGACTAAGAAATGGTTGCCGTATTATGAATGTTTTTCGTTTTCTCTTGGAACAAAAACTACGAGATATGAGAGCTTCCAATAGGCAGAAGAATAAGATATAAAAATATAAACGTTTTTGAAAAAAATGTTTCAAAAATTCGATTGAACCCTGAACTGTTTCCGATGTTTCATCGGTGAAGAAAAGTGTATAGTGCATCTTCAAGGGATTTTCCTCCCGCGTGGAATTTGCGTAAACTTCGTTTTAAAGTATCCACAAATCTTTCAGTTAGGCCGTTCGATTGTGGATGATATGGAGCGATACGCAGGTGTCCAATTTCTTGACTGGTGCAAAACTCCTTGAATTCGAAGCTAGCGAAATGAGTTTCATTATCAAACACGAGAACTTTTGGAACTCCGAAAGTTTTGAAAGCTTGTTTCGAAAGCCTTATCGTAGTATTTGCTGTAATCGATCTGGTAACGTTTACTTCGGGCAATTTTGAATACGGATCGCTGCTTATAAGGAAGTATACTCCATCTACTAACAATGGTTTAAGCTATAATATGAGCCTTTAAAAATCGTTATGAAAAATACTTTCCCTTCAATACTTTGTTCAATGTTATGCTATGGAATATGGCTTCCAAAAAAAGTGCATTCGATACATATATTCCTACCAAAAACTATCCCGACACTTGTTGGCTACAAGTTTATTCCTTTACAACAAATATGGGCAAATTATGCTAAGGATATTAATAATATAAACAATTATGTAAAAAAGATAATATTATTAATGTGCTGCTCTGTCTATGCAGCTACGGGTACCACCAAGTCAAAGAGTCTAGATTCGAAGCTAGCGAAATGAGTTTCATTATCAAACACGAGAACTTTTGGAACTCCGAAAGTTTTGAAAGCTTGTTTCGAAAGCCTTATCGTAGTATTTGCTGTAATCGATCTGGTAACGTTTACTTCGGGCAATTTTGAATACGGATCGCTGCTTATAAGGAAGTATACTCCATCTACTAACAATGGTTTAAGCTATAATATGAGCCTTTAAAAATCGTTATGAAAAATACTTTCCCTTCAATACTTTGTTCAATGTTATGCTATGGAATATGGCTTCCAAAAAAAGTGCATTCGATACATATATTCCTACCAAAAACTATCCCGACACTTGTTGGCTACAAGTTTATTCCTTTACAACAAATATGGGCAAATTGTGCTAAGGATATTAATAATATAAACAATTATGTAAAAAAGATAATATTATTAATGTGCTGCTCTGTCTATGCAGCTACGGGTACCACCAAGTCAAAGAGTCTAGGCATTCGCAGTGCCAGGAAGTTCGAGTCGTGTAGTGTCAAAGAAGCAGAGGCAAGCATTTAGTTTCTGTACTGTCTTACTGTCTTATCATAATTAATCAGCAGCACTCTGAAAATCGATTACACGCATGCATACACCTTTATCGCGAACTTCAGATCCATCTATTCAGAACAACCAATTATCATAAACATTTCCACACACCGCTCACACAATGTTTTCATTCGCCCAAATGCTCACCTATCCGGAGTATTACGACATGTTGAGAAAAAAACTCTGCCGAAACTTGCCAATTGGTCCTGGCTCTGGATGCTGTGTGTTTTTGATTTAGATCGATATTTTTTTATCGATTTTGACATTTCGCCGCCATACACTGCTTTTCTCCCTCCCTTTTACCTTTCTCACTCACACATACACACACACACGTTCGCACGTAAGGATATCAGCAATCTGTCATCTTGTTTCCAAAAAGGACCAAACGGAACGAAAAAACAAGCAGAACCCTTCGGAATTATGGGTTTGTTTTCATCGACGTATGCACGCCCGTGTTTTTGTGTATGTATGTGTACGTGTGTGTGTTTGCATAACGACGTAATTGCACTTTCTGGTTCTAGCGGAACAATCGTTCCCTCTCGGTACACGGTACACTGCACACACGGACACTTTTTCACTGTACATTCACTAATTTGGGGTGGTTTAGTTTAGCTTCCTTCCATTTAACTTTTAATTCCACAAAATCACAAAACGACGGGCTATCTTCACGGTTGATTCTGTTTGATGCTCTCACTCACGCACACGGACGCTGCTACTGCTAATGTGTCGTTTCGGTGGTTGCGTGTGTGTGGCACAAACGCACGAGCACACAAACATTGGATAAAAATTCACCCATTCGTGAACCTAATCGTGAAACACATTACGGATTATGTTGGGGGATTCCTGACGACGCATTGACCGAAAAAGGATCGCACCCATACACGCACACGCCACACGACGTCCGTAAGGATAAGGGACTGACTGGACTGCAGCGTAACAAGGAAAGTGAGACAGATGTTGGCCTGCTCTTTCTCACGTACTAGCATACAAACAAAACACACACTCTCTCTCTCTCCCTCAACCTATAAACACACACGCACACAATCGAAACTCGCTCGCTCATGCTCCTTTTCGACATTCGTTCGATCGATGTTGTACATTGTACACGCACACCACCACACAATCAGCTTCATCAGCAGCAGAGCACCACCACCCGACCAAATCAAGGCATGCTTGATGTTGAACAAAATAACATGAATTACCCTTCTTGCGGGAGATTTTCGGTAGACACACACGTTGCTTTTCGTTAGCGAAAGTAAAACTACACCAAACCGTAATCGATTCTGCGACCGATGTTATATCGCAAAAGGGTAACAAATTTTGGACACCGATTAGATAAAATGCATCGATTGAAATGTGCTGTTTGTGTGCGTATCTAACGTAACCAACACTGCCCGCTCTATTGTCGCAGCTAGGTGGTGTAGAACAGTGACTGCGGTGCTGGCGATGTAGTGGTACGCTTCTAAAGATGTGCATTAGAACACACAACACAAGCGCTGCAATGCCCGCAGCATAACCGCGATGTTATTATGCAGATGAAGTTGCTTTCCACCGCTCACCAACGCCACTTGTGTATTCAAACGCTCCCTCTATCAAGCACGCCAAGCACATCTTTTTTTCCTTCTCCAGAATGCCACGGAACACCAACCAAAACTTCACTGGTGAAGCACATTCAATCGGATAATATTCACAATCAATTTATGGACAAAGCAAAAGCTCCCTTTCAGCATCCGAATCTTATGCGCACAGATCAACCATACACCGAATACACTTACTTTTGACTGCATCAAAACCAAACAAAATTCACACACAAAAAAGGGCAACATGAAAACATATTTCCTGCACGTTTGGCACTTTCTAAGCGAATGCGTTATCCTAATCTCAGCACCATCCACTTACTTCAGTTTCAGTGCGGATCGATTAACATTTTTACACACAACCACACTACACTTTTTGATGATGGGACTTGTTTTCATTCATTTACCTTTTATTAAACCATTTCACTGGCGGACCGGAATCGAACACAACGACGGCGACCGTACGCGTTGAAGGTTCCTTCTTTTTTGCACGCTTGTGTGTGTGCCTGCCCAAACGACGAACGTGCGTCTTCAGCGGCGGGTGATACACTTCTGCCGTTGCGCGAATGTTCCACCTTTGCAATGGTGGCACATATCGCAATGGTGGCCCAAAAAATTACGAATAAAACCGATGAACGCAAATGTATCGCTTGGTATGGTTTGCTAAATAAACTTTCGTTATTTTTATACCATTCAAGATGTTTGAAATTATGAAATACTACTTATTTTCGGTGTTTGAAGGTTTAAATGCGAACCAACATTGAAATGAATTTTAACGAAGTGTATCATCAACTACACATTCGCTTCAGCTTCGGGGAAACTTCGGCTTTTAGCGCTGTCTCGCACTGCTGTCAATTTACCACCCCAGTGAAAAAGCTATACCAATCGTTGGGAATACTGCATTTCAAATGTGTTTGCTCTGGAAAAAGCGTTTTTTTTCATTTCAAGTAATTATTTATTCACTTTTCATTAAAAGTTCGAATATTATGAAATATGGCTTCAAAAAAACTTGCATTCGATACATGTTGCTACCAAAAAGTATCCAGACACTGTTGGCTAGGAGTTTATTCCTTAACAATTGATATGGGTAAATTATGCCTCTCGAGCTTTCGAGCGAAAAATGAAGATAAAGTCGATTATACAGTATAGTTTTAGCAACACTCGAAATGCACACATGTAGATAAATTAGAGTTCCATTTTTCGCAATACGCTATGAATTTCTTTATGGACAACATTATGAGAGCACAAACCTTATCATCTCTTTAATTCCTGGTAACCACCCGAACTATTCTTCCCACGGCTTCTACGATAGATCGGCTTTACACTTTCACTTGAAGTTAAACACTATCACTAATCTTCAGAACACTCGCGATCACGGGCCCATACTCTGGTTTATTCAGAGTATATTTAATTACTAACTAGCAGAGCAATATGTGACCGCCTTTTATACCAACAATAACCCTGCCTACTATGAGCTATATTTTACAACTTCACACCGAACCACAATGCAAAGCTACTAGATTGGAACATAATGTTAAAATATTCTAATTCAATAATGCGGAGTGGATTCATCAATGTTGATACTGTAGGGGTCTTATGGCGGCCTACTCCGCTAGTTCTTTGGGGAAGGAAGGGAAAGTGTATGACGGTATCGGGACAAGCCGATCATACCATGCCCACGGTAAAGGGTTAGGTAGGGGATCAAAAATGCAGCGTAGAAACAAATTATGCCGGGGAATGCTGAAAGATATCCAACACACGCTACCTGCCAAGGACGTGTACTGGCTCTTGTAGGTGGGGAATGTTTGAGATGTAGACAAAGTCAGACTCTAACATTCTTTGCTGGTGTAATCCCCAAACGTTTATTATCTGGAACGGTAGGTTCCAGGAATAACCATACTCCTGTAGCGAAAGATAAGGAGTAAAAGGTTGATTAGAATTACATAGACCTCTTGTCGGTTTACAACTGGGACGGGAGACAGTGGCTCCATCTGTAAGTCGCGAAAAATAGGAGTGTAACGGATTGCATAAAACCCGGCGTATTTCAGTAACAGATACTTTTTTTCTATAAAAGGTCCACGGACCTACAAAATTATTAACTCGAAAATGTTTTTGGAATAGATCCTGATCCGGCTCAACCGTATCCCCGGAATCGGATTAATTCACGTCCGGCAGAACAATCTGTCCTTCACTATTATGGAGTTCCATCAGATAACGAAGAAATTAAAAAAAGAAGATAAGTTCATATCAAGAGTTGAAAGTTAGTTATCTCAGCATTGAAGGATCTACAAGAATGTGTAAAATAAATAGAAAAGTTCAAAATAAATCTTACCAACACATTTTTCATAATTATTGTGATATTATGCGATCGACATATACTATTCACTACTCAATACACAATCGTCATTGACTCAGAATTTTAGTAATTAAACACAATCACAATAAAGGCTTCGTTTTTCACGTTTTAATCATATTATCTAGATAGTATTTAATACCAGCATTTGATGAAATGTATCTTACAATTTTAACTGTGGAATTCATTCGTTCATATTCACCCCAAAAAGAAGGGAAAAATCAATTGAACAATTCATAACATATATCAGTTTAACTTTCGCCCCTTCTCTAAAACATCGACAACAAACTATATCTTTAAAAAATAATAATAAAACAACTCATTTCTAGCAACAATCAATTGCAACGAATGGTGAAACACCTGCAGGTATACTGTACTTGGCACTGATAGTTCTTCCTTCCTCCTATGTTAAGTAGCTATAGCCGAAAACGAAACCATTAAACACGTAGCCCATCCTTGATTTTGGCCGATTTGTCACGCTCACGTGATTCGCGATCTTCCCGCCGATCGCGCAAATTCGATGCGGAACTACCCCGCACGAGTCCCAGATTCAGTGGAGGCAGTGCGGTACGCAGATTCATCAGTCGCTTGCTGCGTTCCACATTCCTGGAGCGGCCCTTCGCCAACGAGCTGCTGCTAAGCGACAGTGAACCACTTCCGTCATCCGAATGGCCCATCTCTACCGCATCGGCACTTCGACTATTAGCTCGATCAATCCCCGACACAAACAGGTCCGATTTGCCATAGTACCGCGGCATGGATAGATCATCCGTCTGCGACTGTCGGTTAATGCCGGCCGTTTGGATCGAGTACAGACTGACCGATTCCCGGTACTTTTCGATGACGGGCGTTTCCAGGTAGTTCTTCGGCAGGTTCGAGTACGAAATGGCCGGAACCTCGGGTGTCATGCTGATGGAGTTGTACGTACTACCTCCGGCACCACCAGCACCTCCACTGCCACCACTGCCACCTACACCAGCCCCAGAAGATATCGTAAAAATGTCGTTCTCGCTGGCCGGACGGATCGAAAAGTATGGCAATTCTGCCTGCAGCAGGCTAATCGTCTTGTTGTTTGGAATCGACTTTGATAGGCTAAGTTCGGAGAAGTTGCGCGGGGGTCGCAACACAACCTCCGAATCCCTTGATTGCTCGTCGGATGTGTCTTCCTCCTCGACGATAGCTGGAATAACGACGACACGGCTGTCACGTTCGTCCAACATGCTGCCGCTGGTAGTACCTGCAATAAAAGCACCACATCAGACGTTAATGGTATACGGTTGATGAAAAAAAAACACGTTCATCTCGCTCAAGTCTTGTTGAAAGCCCTTTGCAGATAAAACCATGACTGGCAGGAGCTTGCTGTGTATTGATGTGTGTATGGGTGTGTGTGCGCTTGAATGTATGAGTGCCGTACATTACTAGCTATAGTACACGATGATTTATGAAGCAATCGTAAAAAAAAGGATAACATACATAATATGAAAAGCTGGTAATAACGGTTAGATAGGCAAGCGTTGTTTTAAAATCGACAAAGCAAACACCAAAGATAGTTAATACTAGATGTAATTCTATTATTTTCGACTACAAGTACTCATCTTGAGGCATCAAATTGAGTGAAAAAAAAAATCGAAACAGATCGAAATATTAACCTTAAACACAGAAAAACTAAACTAATTTCCATTATCCAACGATTGAAACAAACCCTGGCATGGAAAACTTCCAAATTCGAGGACATTATAAGCAACAGGCTTGGTTGTCGTTATAAGTGGATGTTTGCTTAGTAGATAAAGCTATTTTTAAATAGAATGAAGGGTTTTTACTTTCTGTATCTTATTTAAACACAGAAAATGTGTGCGGGTTTTTTTTTGCACAGAAAAACCAGTTTGAATTTTTGTTTGTTTTGTTTCGAAATTAATTAACAAACAACATAGTAAAAAGCGCATTACCAAATATAGTTAAGCAGAGAAGGAAAACACCAAGACAAATCTAAAGTAATCACTAATAGAAGAAACAATAAATAAATATAAGAGAAAAAAACAAGAAAGCATACATAGTACTTCTAACTAACACGCAAAAAAAAACAAGTACAAACACCTGTTAATTGGATGACAGCAACGGGTTACAACCAGGATTAAGTATGACCCAACCAAAGCCAATTGCAGCTAGCGGACTTTTGTAGGGCGACGGGTAACACTTACCTGTCCCGTGGCCAACCGAACCGTTTCCTTTCCGAATTTCTTCCAATATACCCATAACCCTACGATGACACCACACCACTAGTAGTAAGATGCCTACAGATCATGACCGTGCCGGGTTAGTGTACACATTATCGATGGTTAGAGAGAAATGGTGAAGCTCATGCAGTCTGTGTGTCTTGCATGAGAGCTTTAGGATGTTTGCCAATCGTTCTTGGAAGCTCTTGGTTGGCTTGCATTGCATTCTTTTTTGTTTTGCTGCATCATTCAACGCATCATCGCCTCATCATGCAAGCCATGGGTAGTGCTGTCATTGTTCTTTGGCTATCGAGTATAGTATCGAGGCTAGGAATCCTTGGCCTCACGTTTAATACTAGTTGTACATTAGTTAGCATGCGATTAGACATTACTTATACAAAATATGTGACCTCTTAACAGTACGGTGGTTATGTCTACTGCTCTGAAAGCACGGTTCCTGTCCGACCATCGTCCTCCCCCCCTTTTATCCGGAGCATAACTGTACCAAACATTCTATCGACCACTACCCCAAACTATTTGACTAGCCATTCAAACTCGTTTCACTTTATGTACGCTCCACAAGCAAGACGCTTTGACCCTGATACGACGACGGATGAAACTTTTCCCGACTGTTCCAGCCCCCAATCCCGGTTCTGTGCGGTGTGGGTTCGGTGCTCGTATTTGAGGTGTGTGTGTGTGTGTATGATGTGAGCCGCTTTTGTACAAATATGTCACCGTTTTCCGGGGCATGAGGATTGCAGCATCGCTCGCAGGTGAAGCATCTATATGATGGTCGATTATTTTTTGGTTTTGGGTTTGTTCATGTAGTTTCTCCCTTATCCTTCCCACACACCGGTCGTGTGATCGGGGTTCAATCAGGTGGATGAGACAGTTTCGACATGAAGTTTGGTACTTCTAGTAGTTACCTTCGAGCCGCTGCAGTAGCTTATCGGAGCTTAGTTCACGGCCTCCGGCACCGGCCCCATCCTCGGTTGTCGTCGGCCCGGTTTCATCGGTGGACCGCTTGCCGGCGGCGGAGTTGGCCGCCACCGGTGTCACCTCGATCGGTGAACCGGAATCGGAAATGGCAAACTTCACCGACGCCGGTGAGGTCGCTTTTGACGTCTGCGTCTGCTTCGGAGGTGCGCTGGACTGGAAAATTTGCGAATTAGCAAAGATGGCCATCACTTCCGGTGCGAGCATTGGAACGTTTGTTTGGATTTCACGGCGCAGGTCGTCCTCGTGTATTTTGGAACTGTCGGATTGGGAGAAGAGAAGGAGGATGAATGTTTGAATTTATTTTAATAAATACAATCAAGTTATACAGTCCGAAATTCAGGAAAAATAAAGTTAAATTTATCCTTATAAAGAAATGTCTTACTCCAATAACATTTACTCTTAAATGCAATTTTTATATTAACTTTTCTACACTTCATTGAGAGTAAGTTTGATAACAATGCAGGATAAAACATCTAATATAAAATAGTTTTAATGTTTTTTCATTTGACTGTCCTATGTACTAGCGACTCAACCTACTGTCCATCATCTTTAAAGTGTCAATAGTTGATTTAGACTAACTATGGTTAAAGACGATGGAGAACTTAAATTGTATGCGATATATTTCTGAGCCAATAAGTTATAATGAGAAAGACAAATCCTGACGACCGGTCAATAACCGCTTGGAGTTCTCTAGGAGAACTTATCACTCCTGGAGAAAAAATAAAAATCATTTAATAAATTTGGCAAAAAATTAAAACAACTTATGGAAATGCTACCATTTATTTAGTGAAAATTGAGAGCCAAGGTCGTATAATGTTCACCTGATGACTTTATTGTCGTAAAACTATGATCCAAGGATTAGGGTATCTGTCTAAGCGATGAATATCTTGGACACCATGAACATTCTATGTATAGAATTTTAAGGCAAACTTCAATCGGAAGAATTTCACTTAACCTATTACCAAGATGATATTACTAAGTCTCAAAAAAGCGATACAAAAGCGAACATGTTTTACGATAGCTACAGATAAAACTCAAGAAAAATTCCAAAACTTTATGAATAACACTATAACAATCCATCAAACCTACAACATATCGCACCAATATCGCATGCTTACCTCATCGACATGTTGCGTGTAAT
Source organism: Anopheles maculatus (assembly GCA_002091835.1). Taxonomy (NCBI): domain Eukaryota; kingdom Metazoa; phylum Arthropoda; class Insecta; order Diptera; family Culicidae; genus Anopheles; species Anopheles maculatus. The sequence goes on from KZ062982.1 coordinate 74,968, forward strand.
GCTTGCACCAGACGAAACGCCCGGCTGTCGGCAGATCGGTGCATTGTTATTTTCTCCAGAGTCACCCGACGGGCTGCCGTAGTATCCGTTTTTGTTCTTGTTCTTAGCCGCATGCTCATCCTCATCCGGATCGTAGTTAACTACATAAGACAAATCAAAACCAAAAAAAAAAAACAAAAAGCATACTTGCATTAGACATTTCATACATAACTAAGCTTTGGTTGCGACATGTACACTGGTATGGTGACAGGTTGATAAACATTGTGCCTATGGACTTAGCTATCTTAACCCTTGCGTTCCGCGATTTGACCAGCTGTGCTGGTCATTCTTCTTACTTAATTACGTGATACGAATGTAATTACGCTTTCTTAAACGCTTTCCAAACTCTAAACGGGTGGCAAGTCCATTTGGCAAGAACAGTGCACATCGTTCTGTCTTATCCCCTGTGGTACTTTTGGAGAAATGCTTGCACATAGACTATTTTCTTCCCCGTAGCCCGTAGCTGAGGTTTGAAAATGCGGCAACCGTTCGATGTGTCCTTCGAAAATTCTACGTTCTTCTACAGAAGCTGATGCTCAATTTTTCGCACAGAAGCTTGCACCAGATTCTGCTCCTAATTGAAAGCCACCGCAGCGAAATAATTATCTCCGCTTTTTCCCGCCATTCGTCCTTTGGGGGACGTTTTTCACTCGTTTTACGCTAGTCGATCGTTCGTTTTTTTTTTGTTGGTCCCCGCATGACGCTCTGTGACACCGTTCTGTGGTTGCAAAAAGGGATAGCTAGAATGCTAAGAAGAATTGCTGCCGGTTCCTTGATAGCTTCTTGACCAACGGCCACCACCGTCGCAAGCCTGCACACACGCTTGCTAATGTTCCCATTTATTTTGCCGAAACTAAAATAAAACAAACGAAACGAGCCACTTGGCCTTTGGATGCTTTTGCTTTGGCTGTGTGAAGGGTTCATAATTTAGCTCAACGTTAAAGCCAACCGGCAAGCAACCAACACCACCAACGCCCTTCCGGAGGCAATACGATAGAAATCAATTTTCCACCCGACAGAAAATTCGTCCACCAACCAAACACGAGCGGGGATGCATTGAAGGAAAATCAATCGATTGCCTGGGTCGAATGACTCTATGGATGCGTTTCGGGTTTGTTTTTACTCATTGTATACGATCGAAATCAACGTATCATTGTGATGAATCGTTTCAAGGTAAAAATTTTAAAATTAATCTTCTCCAGATCGACGGTTTTATTAAATACAAAATAATTTAAAATTCATATTAAATTCAACTTCATTTTAATGTTTATAATATGAACTATCTGCTCGTAAATGTATTTGCTTTGTGTTAAAAATTCCTTTAAAGCGTCACATTTCCTGCATGAAATGTGTGGTAAATTGCTCTCCCAATGAAATCCTTTTAATTTAAGATTACCGAGCTTTAATAACGTTCTTTTAAACGTGATAACATTCACTAAAACTTACAGAACTAACACCTAAACTATTGAACTTTGCAGAAACGTTGAAGCAAAAGGGTTCTCCAGCGACAGAGAATAAGTAGAGCACAATTTATCCCAAAAACCACCGGTGGAAACCACTCTCCATCCGTTCCATCTGTTCACTTCGGCGTTTGGGTTATCCCGTGCCATTTCCAGTAGCGGTAAAGGCCTTGACAGAAATTAATAAAATCATTACCACTAACCCGAGAAAACGGTACGGCTATATCTATGTCATTCCGCACCGTTCGGTTTAAACCGTTGTGTAAAAGGAAAAAGAGACCAACGGGGAACAAGGCACGGGGCAAAGGATGCAGTCCCGTATTGTTATCATCGTATGCACCATCGGCGCGCAGCACCTTTGGCACACACACACTCGATCAAGCTGCCTCTAGTTCGAGCCGTACCGGCGAACAGGGCGAAATTAATTATCAGTTCAATTATCGTTGTACGGCACACCACCCGGCAGGCAGGCAGTCGAAGGAACGAGGAAACGGTTTGCAACACCAAACACCAAAGCATAGAGTGGTATAGAAAATGCCGAAAATATGCTCGGTACCGCTGACTGGCCACGAAATTCGGTGCAAAATTAAATATCAACAGCATTGATCGGTTGAAAATTTCGCTGCACACACGATGCAGCAGTGCAAGTGCAGCAGAGCCGGGAAATGCATCATGCTTAGTATGTTTGTGTGTCTATGTGTGTGTGTATGTGTGCCTTCGATTGTATCCCAGACAGTTGTGGTGGTGGTACCGCAATAGGAAGCTACGCGAAACAATAAGAGACAACAACAAGGCTGCCAAGCACATCAAACGTGAATGTTTGATAAACTGCATGCATGGAGTGCGGAGCGAGCGGTATGATGAATTCAAAAAATATCAACAGTATAGGTTGGGAAATACGACTTTCCCCACCATTGGAGCACAATCCCACGCCACAGCACCAACAGAGAACGATCATCACAGGGCAGACAGTTGGAGCAGTTTGGGAGTACTTGTTCGGTATATCAACATCAAATGCTAGTAGTGGTCTTTACTCGATCCGAGCGAAACACCGCTGCCGATCGGTCTTCTCATCCTACTGGAATGGATTGATAAGCGAAAAGAATTGTTATTTAATAAATGTTAAACTTACTCACTATTTGTAGCGATCGATGATATAAAGAGTTCTAAAAACAAATGTACAAGCGATTGCATACTTTCAGGCGCATCAACAAGCCTTGTCGCATTTAGTACAGCATTAAATACGATAGTTGAATACATCATTATTTTTCATTTACTGAACAAAAATGGAATAAAAAAACATGTTATTTAATTTAATTTATCAAAATAGATAAACATTTTTACCTCCATTTTTACTACCATTTATATTTTATCTCGTATTTTCTACATCTTCATAGCTTTCTCCTCGACGTTTAGATTAGAACTGATTTATTATCCTCTCTTCCGTTTTCTATTGTCATTTGAATAAACTTTACAGTTAAGGAAAACTTTTGCTTAATTGATGCATTGCTACCGGGCTACGGACTAACCGATACATTTAGAATACCGCAGCGCAACCAGAAAACGAATGCACCCGTTGAACCTTTCGCCTAAAAATTCTCAAAGGTACACTTCGACCGGGAACTGGGCATACCGCACTCGGACTCTCAACCAACCACCCAAGCCTCGAGGCTGCTAGTACCTTTCTCAGTGCTCTCGCACAAAACCGTATCTCGTTCGTTCGCTTCCAAAACTCGACACAGACTACCGTGTGCGTTAGCAGAAGCATACGCGCGTTTCGATCAATTTTGTCATCAATCGATAATTTTCGGTAGGCTGTGGCAATATTTTCCGTTTCCTTTCTTTTTGGAATGTGAACCTCACCATGCATTTTCAATTCGTGTGGCTTAGCCGACTGTGTACTAGCGCGCCTGACGATCCTTACTAAGCCAATGGCACAAATGCTAGCAAAAGCTAGCTGTATCGATACGCTCGCCGTTGGAACAATGTTTCGATAACGTAATTTGGTAACTGAATGGGAAGTGGAATTTCTTTTTTTTGCCATTTCCTTTTCCAGCAATTCGATCCCACTGAACAAGACGATTTTATTAGCTGCATACTTTTATTTTTAGCATTCGCGGGCAAGGCTGTATGAGCTGCAAAGTATAAAAATGCATTCCAGCAAACTGATACCCAACACAGCGTGGTTAGATTTGCAATAAAAAAAGAAGATGGCGAAAATAGGAAAGTGCTGGATTACTACTATCCACTGCACACACAAAAAAACAACTGCCAGTCAGTACGAATTGCCTGTCTAGGTGGTGACGGGATTGGCAAAATTGAGTTAACGTTCATTGCGCACCGTGAATTGAATAATGCTAATAAATATGGCCAATATGAAGTTTGTGTTCGCACAAGTAAAGAAGGAAAACAACAACTTCCGAGCATTTTCTAGCAAAAAGCAGTCCCCTTTTTGAAAACTAAATGGTATATGTGGTAAAGGGATAACATACAATGAAAAGCAACTGTCAAAATAACACGAAAAGACTGTAAAATAGTAGTACATCGAAGAAAAAGAAAAGGAACAAACCAATCGAACAATAATTAACAATCAAATAAAGCTCGATTTGTGTATACAGCGAAGAACTTACCCAACGATTCATCGAAACAGAACTTCTCCTCGATACAATTCCAATAAAAGTCTTCCCAGCAACTAAAAATACTAAAACAGAAAAAAAATTACAATGAATAACACATTCCAATAATGTAAACATAAAAAAAGGTAAATTGGAACAAATACAAGCAACACAAGCTACAGATAAACTAACTGACTAATGCGATAAAACTTACCATTTGCAGCAATTACACATTTTGTCTACTGTTGACCACGTCGATTCAGATTTTGTCAAATATCATTCGCTAACCCTTCTTCAACATACAAAACTTAACAAACAGCCTTATGAAACGGTGGAATACGGTACACATTCGATGTGGCACTTCGGTTAATGCTTTATATATTTGTGTTACGACCTATCACAGACTTTTGCACACAATCACACACTGGAATCGATTAGAGGTACGCGGCAGTATTTTAATAAAACAGTGTATAATGAGAAGATTCACTTTCGCCGTTTTCTTTTCGAGCGAATGCACCACATTATTTGTGTCCGCGATGGCACTACCGGTACGCTCCGCTGTACGGGTATGGTGTATCTGCAGAAGAAATAGAAATAAAGATAACCATTAATAAATAACCATCCCACTGTGCGCTAATAGCAAAACGTATCACAACAAAACATTTGTCGAAGCAATTACACTCAATGGTGCCTCGGTGGTTCACAACTCAATCACACCCAATAAACGACCAGACTTGCGGGTAAAACTGCGTATCGTAAATCAGTCACATGGTCGCGACAAGCGACGTCAACAAAGCCGGACCGAAAACCTGCACCGAACTTCACAGACAAGAGAAGCAATGACGAAACGCGTTACCGATTCTATGTGTTCCAAAAATTAGACTAGAAAGCAACTGAATTTGTATGCGTTAAAGGATGGAAAAAAGCCATACTGATAATGATAAACACCGGTGCGTTTCGGTACCCCGAGACGTAACACTTACAGCGAGGATGGGTTTACAATCGAGGACGTCTAATGTGTGCAAACCAACACAGCTAACCTTTATCGAAACAAACACCAACAATTGACACCCGTAGCTTTGGTATCACGTTAGTGGTGGAACCTGTGACGCCGGGTTTCCATCATACGAAACGCATTATCGGTCAACGTCGGTAACCTTAGACAGGGTTTAATGTGATAAGAAGGAAGCAAAAGTCGAGTTACTTTATTACAGTATTAAATCTATTGTACTTAAAGAGGTGTTATTAATTATGAGAATTACTTTAATCTTCTTCTTCTTTTTTGGCACTACAACCTCGTGAGGTCTTGGCCTGCTATTGCTAGCTCTCTGTGACTTTTTACACTTTTTACCCGTAGCTGGATAGTCAGTCCTGCGTACGGGGAGGCGGTCCGCCAGGATTCGAACCTCGGTCCTGCCGTGTGAAGACCGGCGCCGCTATCGTATACACCACCGGGCCGACCCGAATTACTTTAGTAACTTCATAAAATTGTAGCAGTAAATTATTATAGTATAATTCTAGACAATTCGTTAGTAATTGCCATAACTTCCTATATAATGAATGGGTAAAGACGATAGTACGTGACTCGGATAATGCCGAATCTTTTCTGAAGTCTATATATCTTGTATGGGCTATTGCATAGATTCTTTATTTAAAGAGACGAATGTCGTTAGACTCAACGTCAACCATTTGAAGCAACCATTTGGAGAGGACTTGAGCTTAAGTCAACAATTACATTGACATTGATATCAACTTCCAATGGAGTTCATATCTGACACAGTCGTGCTCTTGCTGCAGTAATTGCTGCACACAGTGTCACTGAAACTTTAAGCTTTTCAATTAAGCTAATGAATGCTTGCAAACCACCACAAACCGCGTAATTGTAGCAGTACTATGAAATGCTACATTGTGTACAAATGAATTTCTAAAGCAACGGGACATAAATTCAATCACCATTTCAACCGATTCACAGGGCGACAAAGATGAGCCTCGTGTTACCAATATATTACCCCGGTTCGTCCTAGGCGAGAGCCACAGCGTTAAGATTCTTATGGATAATTCATTATCAAAGTGTAACTGAATATTACATTTTTTTCTCAAACCTTTCTTCCTCAATATCCTTCCATTTGCTGCGACAGCAGACACACTTTCATGCGCCTTCAACACCAGCACGGAAACAACAAACATAAAACCGGTGGCAGCCGCCCATCATCAGCACCACGGCGGCAATCAGCGAAGTGTCCTAGTGACGTGTTGTCAGGCTGTAAACATGATTCCTTTAATTACTGCCAACTGCAGAGCAACCCTCGCCCAGCCAATGACTGGAGGTCACACGCGATTTAAGGCGAATCCACAGCAAATCCGCAAGCGATCTACACGAAACGATTCTGGTGAAGCCTGATGTCCTTGCAAATGTGCAGGATTCTTTCCTACACTAAAAGCATCACCCAATGCGCAAGGTTGGGCGCAGAGCAGATTATTGTTTGTTCGTTTGCAACTCACAGTTAATTTGATTAGCGGCAGCAGCTTAGTTCGCTTTTACCTACCACGCTCGTTTCACACACACATGGTTGGTTGCTGAAGTGTTGTTTACATACCGAATTTGTACAATTGTCGTCCGGAAATTTGATGCATTTTTTACACGTCTCTTGCTACTACCATTACATCGTTCGTGGGTCATTTTTGGTGTGTGAAGTGAGCAAATGTTTAACTACGCCACTGCTTCACACTGCAGTTCGGTTGTTTGGACCGTACATTTGCACCATCTGCGAGACTCAGTAGAGGGTCTTCGTACGAATTAGTTGTATTTTAGGTCAATGCAAAAAAAAAAATATCTTCGTCAAAAATCTATATAGTTGACAATGATTTAGTTCTTTAATTGAATGAAAACTAGAAATAGCCGAACTGGTTTGGTGTGCCGAATTGTTAAATATAAAACTTGGTATTTTAATAATTGCTTTTAAGAAGCTTAACACTTATAGTTAAATGGTAGAACTGAAATATTTAAAAATAACATCCAAATTTGATACCTTCTTTGAATTTACCTTGTTTGAGATTAAGTGGAGAATTAAATATTTCGAAAAATACATCAAATGAAGAGTTAAGTTCGATTAATACACTCGTCAGTACACAATAAAACAACATTATACTTATCACTTCTAAACTCTTACATGAATCGAATAAACTACTCGAAAACCCATAACCAATAACCGCCAATGAACGTACACATTAAAAGTTACACGTTCACTACGTAATACGCCGCTGTCCGGAGTGCGGAATCTACAGAAGGAACTGAAATATATTTTTATCCTCAATGAACCACCTTCGTTAAACATAGATCGATAAGTAGCATTGCACGGAATGGACGCAGATTTCTGTCCGAAGCTGTACCACTACGTAGAACACTAATTTCCGTATCACGTTTTGTCTCGTCTCGCTCAGCGCACGTCACCGGATTCCGTTTTTCAAGGTCTCCGAGGCAAGGTCCCCTCAATCTGTTCAACGTTTGACATCGGCCATCCGATGCTAATCAATCAGTGTGGTTGCCAGATTTCCTATCCAGCAGGTTCCAGCAGCAGACGCACATCACAAAGCTACTTACGTATCCCAGCTTCACGTAGCGACCGACCTCACGAAAAGTCACGTGAGCATCATTAGCGTGGAAGTTTGCAGCAGCAGCAGCAGCAGTAGTAGCAGTAGTAGTCGAAATACAGTACTTAAGCATATATTCCGGGAAGGATTTATGCGAGTTACGGTCCCGAGAGTTCGAGAGTTCGTCCATATCACGCTGCCGGGTGTCTCATACCTAAATTTGTTACCCATTCGTTCGTCGTCGTCGGTTGCGCGAGCTTTGGTGCTTCCCATCCTCAAATCCCCCCTACACTGCAATGGATGTGTACGTGTGCCACACACACACAGGCCGCTTAGTTCAGGCCTCGCTTTAAACGGTGGTGCCACCAGGCAGCGGAACCCCGGATCGAACTAATGCTTGATGTCAGTTTGATAACCCGTTACGGTCAACTTCCGCTCGGCAGCTACTGTGCGCCACATGCGCTCCACAAGCACATCCGACACATCTGCCTGTTGTTTGCTTTTATGCTCATTTATTTTTCCTAAACCAGGCCACCATCACCGACGCATCCTGCCCGTTCGGTTTCCAGCCCGCCGGAACAGGTCCGTTCGGAAAGTGTAAGTGCATTTTCGGGGCCGACGATAACGACACCTGCACCATTGACAAGGGCTGTTAAGGTTGGTTGGCCGGTTGCAAATACTGCGGCCAACCAGTGCATACGAAATGGACACAACCACCATCGAGCACGAGCACCCACCCCGGATGTGTGCCTGCATAAAAGGATAGTTTGTTTATTTATCGCTCAATTTGTACTAGCCGAACCGCAGCGCCCTTTGCACTCCGCATGCACACTGGAAGGTGTGCACTTCTAATTGAAATTGAATTTCAGGATTTTGCTTCAACTTTCGACCACGGTAGGTGTATCAAAAACACTATGTTTATCTATGTTTCTTTACATAAACAATATAATTAAAAACAATAATTAGCGAACGCTAAATTGGTGTCCTAAACATTAGCCTAAACTAAATTACGATATAGAATGACTATGCCAAGTCCATACAAAAATTACCTATAAAATTACTTATAGAACAAACAAGAAAGCTCTAAAGTTCTACCAGTCAATGAAATATCAACATCAACTTTGACCATCCCGCTAACTAAGCCATTGTGCGTGCCGGTTCCTTCTACCTTGACCGGAACCACCCCGAAACCAGCAACGCAAAACCAATCGTTATAGCATATGCTTTCGGTGTAACTATAATAACAATAATAATAGCTGCGATGAAAAGAATAACATACTGGGTGGCTGCTTCTGCTACACCCGCTAGTAAAATATGCTCCGCACTGGTTCAGTTGAAATAAAATTATGAATATATTAATTATAATTATTAATTATGCATGTGAAATTTTAATGTTTTCATTAAAACCAGAAGCACTGGCACAACTCTCGGTGCAATCCCCGCAAATCGCAAATGGACCCATCGAGAAACAACACCGAGAGCCTAAAAAAGGAATTGGCGAGTGCACTTCGGGTGAAGTCACGGGTGTCACCACTACCGGCACACACACACACCGGGAGTGCACCCGTGGCACAATTCAACAATATGGCTGAACATTTCCGCTTCCGGAAATGGAGCACATAAGCGTACTCCTCCTCCTACACAGTGTGGGTGTGTGACACAAACACACACGTCCCGTGCTTGTGCGTCCCTGAAGCTTCTTTTTTTGTGTTGCTTTTGTCATCACCGCAACAACACTGCCAAAAATATATGCACGTGGAAGGGCCTGCGCTTCGATGGCGTATAATTCGTACGCCGCAACGCGAAATGCATTGCAAACATGAATTAAACGGGTGAAACTGCTGGAAACAGGAGTTCGATTAACAGCCCACCCCACCCGGTCGGTCGGTCGGTCAGGGTTGGCAGGTACGCCGGAATGACCCGGACGGAGCCAAAAGGTTTGTGTATGATGTATATTTTAAAATGTTCAGTGCGGAAATTACCGTCGCACCGAAAGGTCCTGTCCCATGTCGTCGGCCCGATTAACACAGTCTGGTAGTCAGGGTAGGAAAATTGTGTCCTGATTATACGAGCGAAAGTCGCAGCTTTCTGGTTGAGAGCATAGAACACTATGCACTACACTCAATGTATAACAGTAATGAATACACGGAGATCAGTACATAAATGATTAGTGCTGTTGCTAAATGATGACACACATTTCTTTCCGGACGGCCTTACCATAGTTAGTTAGCGTATTAGATAGCTGTCATATAAAGAAATGTTCAAAAGTTTTTAGCAGTTTTGAAGGATTAACTCTCAGTTGATCGACTTCGGCACAACATACTTGAGTAAGGTCCTCCGATAGAGGAATCCCGGCCAAGCTTACCAGGCTTGTACGAATCACAATGACCAACATCACATGCCACTTCAGATCTTGGCATCTTGGCGCTGATAACATAGACATCTTTGGTTTGAGGCTCTCCTATGTAGCAGAAGCTTACGAAAGGAGGTTGGAGATCAACGAGGCAAAAATCAAAATGATGGTGCCACCACCAGCGGCCTTGCTAAAAAAACACTGATTTACGCAGGGGTGATGTACAGATAGGTGATCGCACCTTCGAAGTCGTCCTAAACTTCACCTATCTGGGGTCAAAAGTCAACACCGACAACAACATAGACGTTGAGTTATAGCCATACTATAGCCATACTATAGCCTGAGGAAACTTCTCCACTCAAAATATCTGTCGCGACGAACGAAGCTGGGACTGTATAGGTCTTTTGTAGTCCCAGTACTCACATACGCCTCTGAGACATGGACTCTGTCCAAAACTGACGAAACCCTCTTAGCCGGGTTCGAGAGGAAGATTCTCAGAAGGATTTTTGGCCTCGTATGTGTGGAGAAACCGCTACAAACCGTGATCTCATCATCGTGTAACAAATTAGGCTCGCCCGGCTCCGGTGGGCTGGTCATGTCATGAGAATGGCACCGGACGACATAGCCCGTAAAGTCCTTTTAGGCCGTCTACACGGACCGAGGAGGTGTGGTAGGCCCAAACTGAGATGGAGTGATGGTGTGGACTGACACACGACGGCGCTAGACCGTGAGCGGTATCGAGGATTGTTGCAGCAGACCAAGACCGAGAAACGGTTGTAGCGCCAGATAAGTATGTAATCAAGATAGAGGTTTCGTCTATTATGAGTTAATGCCGACAAATCTAGGATAAATTTAAAATTTTCTTTGATGATGATAGGTCCCACCTCTTAACCCAACAAATATTTGAGTCAACAATCAAAATATACGAGCGGACTTGCATGACTGTTTAGTGTACGAGTCCGTGTCGTGTTAATTTTATTTTTGCTCCATAGCCAAATGACCAAAATGCATTAAAAACTGCTGTCGTAGCTATATCGATTTATGTAGTACAATCGTTATACTTTTGTTTCAAGAATACAACACAGTTATTAGGTCCTATGTACAAAATATCAGTTTGCTAATTGCTTTTTGTTGAGTACAGCATTATCTGATGCTTTTACAGAATCAACTCCAGAAATACAATGGGTACATCCCAAACTAAATACAGCAAATGAAGTGTTTAGAACTGTGGACAGACCTTTTCAATCGGATAAAATCAATTTCACCAAATTCCTCGCACCATTGCATCACACTGCTGCAAAGCAAAAAATCCTCCTAATCCTGATCGCTCTGTTTGCTCAATCAATGCCCCACACCAGCAATTATTTGTGACGTGATTGTACAATTTTAATCAATCCCCGCACGCTTTAGTCTGGTTCAAGTGTTTTTTCCACACACACGAAAGCTGCCATCGAAACTCGTGCATGCCCAACTGCACTCATTAACGGATCAGGTAAACTTCAAATTCTAACCATCACGACCCTAACACCGATGGCTGTGATCTCCTCCTAAGTACTTTGGCATTGCACCAGAACCGGAACACACACACACACGCGCTTTTAATGATGTTGATTTAATGGACTTAAATTTTTTAACACTTACGTCCACCCAGTAGCGTCCGGAGCAGATGAACGACTCGCCTCCGAAAAGGCTTTATTTCAAAGCAGCCTGGATGCCTGGAGCACATCCCAACTTTTCGGTCGGAACCAAACACTACGGTTCTGGCAGTGGCAAATGAACACATTAAAAATAAATATTCACCTCCATGGCATGTTCGAGAGTGCTACTGCATTTGCTGCCGTTGCAGGATCGACCTTTCCATGGATGGCTCTTATTAATGAAACATTTCCACTGCTCCACAGCAACGATTCGCATATTGATCCGAATGTTTGAGAACCACTTTGGCTCACCTACAGCAGGCTGTCATAGCGCAGCAGAAGCCCCTGAACATGGGGCTAGCGCACACTTGAGTAGAAAATCACAACGTAGGATTTATCTGTTATCGTAGCACCAGCGTGTTGTCCTATTGCACAATTACGCAGTACTTAAGGGCGGAACGGACGAACAACGTTGCCTACCAAACTGCTGCTCCCACTAGGTCACCGTCACAGCAACTCCAGTTCTAGTGGAAAAACACACCATCATCGTAATTTTCACACCACTCTAATTACGTGGGAAATTCCCACCTTATAATTCAGATACCTACAGCAGACTAAGCGTTTTGTTTTTGTTCGTTGCATTAGCTACTTTTATTTTGTTCTTACTTCAGCACACCGAACTTGAACTTGAATTTTGCGGCCCGCGTTTCCGGAAATTCATGACGAAGCTTGGTTAGCGCGTTTTGCCACGGTCGTGTGCCTTTTGCAAAGCTAAACAATTCAACACAAACATGCGGCGTTGCGAATGTTTACCGTGAAGCACGTGAAGCTAATACAAACTTAGCTTGCCATCAATCGAAGGTCCATTTCGGCCGGGGGCAGGGACACAACAAAATTCGAAGATTTGTTTCCAAATTCCTACTAAATAGAAATAAACGATAAAAATGGTTTAATGCTTCAAGCTGTGTATGTATGTTGCAAACACACGGCATGTCTGTCTGGCTGTCTAGCCTTATGCCACCGTTTGGTTTTTGCTTTACCTGCCACCAGAACCATTCAACCGCTCGGCGAATCGGCCGCGTATTACTACACCATTTATTTGGCCTAAAACCTTGTTACACATGCAGACATTTGTTAACGAAAAACATCACTCGCGCTGCACGTCGTTGCACGTCGAGAAATAATGCGAGCTATAATGCTGATGGATTGCCTTCGCACCACACCACCGGAGTTGCTGTTTGATGCCATTCGGTGTTGCCGCATTTGTTGTTGATTATTTCGACCACACGGTGGGGGTGGCCCAACCGGTGGGGAACTATGTTTACGTTATGCTCGTTGCATTTAAGCACAGGGTAAGGATGACTTCACCCTTCGGTATGGTATAAGTGCGCGCGTCCAAAAATCAGTGCGAATGTGTGTGTGTGCTTGAACATTACCAACCCGATTGAGAAGCATTGTACGGAGAGCAGGCAAATAGTCGCTGCTCTCTGTGACGAACAAGTTACATTAGCATTGACGCCTGGAGTTACCTTGAAAGAGGCCAACAGCTTACCACTTGGTTGGATGGTCGGTGAACCTTGCCGGTGGGTGTCTTTCGGTAGGATATAATAGAAACTTCGATGGCGAA
>KZ062983.1:19622-56229 GCA_002091835.1 Anopheles maculatus
GCAGAAAACTCAAGATCTCCTAATGCAAACGTTAAGAGGCATGGCAGATCCACAAACTTGAATTACATTCAATTCCTTTCCAAATATGACACCTCGGATGAAAGTCTTCCAAATATTCCGGGAAAGGGTTTCAACTCAAACTATCATCGCGTCAATTATACATCTTCTAGTTTCGGTAACTTAAGGAATTAGACCTCCACCGTAACCTTTGACAGGCCACGACGAACGAACCTCAAACCATTCCTCGAAGTACTGTTTGACGTTTCATGAAACTCACGGCATTCCATTGCTCTCGTGTTACGATATCGAATTTCTTCTGTTAGGAGGCAAAAGCAATCGTTTCAATTACCAGGTCAGGTGTCTTAGTTTGACGTTAAAGAATTGTCATTGCCACCGTTAACATTGGATCTTATCGTGCTGCTATCTCTGTGCGAGATTCCCCAACTCTGCGACTGTTCTCAAAGTTTAGCAGCATTTATCGTTGAAAGACACATTAAGGTTTACCTCCATTTTGCGTTGCTTATACGGTGAGAGCCTCGGTGGGGCGGTATTGGTACTGTGCTTAACAAAATAGACAGCAGCATCAGCAGGTGCCACGGCCAAGGAAGCAAGCCGAAGATAAGTAATTTCTTCCGATGTTGCTCCCAGGGTAGCTTGAGCAAAAAGGGGTGAGAGTTGTTTAAACTTCTGGAGCCTCGTTTGTTGTGCGAAAGTGTGCGATAATAAGGTACACAAAACAGGGAGGGCGCATTGAAACCCGGGCCCCTGAACGACCGATCCGCCGGCAGGAATGTTGTGGAAGGTTTCTAAATTAAAATTCCGCCTTGGCTGACAAGATTTATTTGCACAAAGTTTTGTACGCTTCTCACCCCCGAGTCCTGCTACGGGACTGCTGAAATCTATTAGGTGTTTTTAGCTCGGAAACCCCTCGAACGAACCCCGAAATTCGATTGCGAAACAGCCAGCAGCTAGTACGTGCGACATTGGCTGTTTGTTTACTTACGGGACAAGATGAGCCAGAAGCTTGCCTGGCTCCCTCATTGTTGCGCTTCATTTTCTTTATCCTTATCAGATTGCTCCCTTTTTTGGCACTAGTGCCGTTCCACTGTGCGTCGTTCACTACTAACGAATTAATTATTTTAACTCATACTCTTCCACACACAACGCCTGCACGTACTAATCCTACACTACGAAACCACCAGCGAGAGATGATTTTTATGACGCACAAATCTTCCTTCACTCCGTTTGCTCGTTGTAGGTTGGTGGCGTAATGCCACCAACACCGATACATCGCATCGCACACTGTACGGGATGTAGGAGAAATGGTCGAACTCCTTCCATCCAAAGCAAAGATGTCCGCATGCGAAAAGTGAATCTTTGAAGCCATAAATCGTGACGTGGGCAACGTATTTCATTTTTTAACGCTATTCCCACCAGTCGTCGTGATCGGCCTTCGCCCTGTCGGTTCGTCTGGAAAAACTTCAAACACATTCCCAAACAACAAGAATACACCCGGTAAGTGTAAAAACCCGGAACTCCAAAAAACTGTTTACCGTGTGCCTGTGCGTGGGTATTTTGTTTTCTTCTTCTCATTGTTAATTCCGACTCTCAGCTTCCTTAGGCTGCATCGTTAAGCGGATTAGCGGCAACCTCGACGAAGCATTCGGCGTTCAACGCTGGACTCGGTAGTGAAGTTTTTTGGTTGTTCTTGTTGTTAATTATTATTATTATTGTCACGGATTAGGACGGTTAATGTTAAACGGACCAGTGCGCCGCAACCTCAAGGGAGGAAGAGACTAGGCCGATTTTAAAACTTTTTTTATCTAGAATCAGCGAAAAAAAAGCCCACTATATATATGGAGAAGGGAAATTAGATCATTCTACTCCTTAGAGAAACATCGTTAACGATTCTACAATTCCTGGTGGGACCGGAACTTTTAGTTACCTTTTTTGTACTTATCAATTATAATGATGGTAAACATTGAAAACAATTAGTATCACGCCGTACTACGGTAGGCAATCGTTACAGTCGTTTTGAAATCGAAGTAGCCTCGAATCACCCAAATGGCTTCGTCAAAAGAATTTTGTCTTCTGCATCGTATCAAGAGGCTTCGCGTAGTTAAAGAAATCACAAATCGCCCAAGATATCTCCTCTACAAAGACAACTTATAAGCGAAGAGACCTCATATACCAAGGGACCTTCACGTTCCCATCCAAAAAGTTGTCATCATTTTGCATCATAAGTAAACCTCTATATAGAAGTTAGCATTTCGTCTTTTATTATAGTACTTTCAATTAAAAACCATCGTAATGTTTGCTCTTCCAACAAAACGTTTCAAATGCCTTCTAGTCATCATCAACCTCGTCGTTCTCTAATGCTTCGTTTTGCTATTTATATGTTTTATCACGTGCACTGATATTGTTTTTACCGTTTCTTATCGCTTCGTTTTAGTCGAATATCACTTGCTTTTAGATACCTTGTGTGTTGTCAAATTCAATTGTAATAAAATAAGCTAAGTCCTACACAATTAAAATGTACTCACAACAAGCAGCTTTCTTTTTCAGCAGCTTTTTAGAATCCGCGAATAAAAACAACCGTAACAAACAAGACACGGTTCACTCCAAGGCGCAATCTCGTGAACTGTTTGCACTGTCCTTTTATATGATAAAAAATGATTTTGAACCGGTAACCGTATGTGGTGTGGGGCAAGTTATGTCTAGTTTATGATGACGTTTGTACATTATCCAACACAGTGACAGTTGTTTCTGTATCCCCCAGTTAAAAACGAAAACAAAAAAAAACTGCTTCCAAACCTGTTAAGCTGTTCTAAGCGCTGCAACATTATTGTACAGTTTTTACTCGTTGCAAATGTATTCACTGATTTTGTTACGAAAAGTTTTACCTCAGTTTGAGTATTTAAATACCTTTCTTGTAAATTGAGCAATTCGTAACATTTGTAAGGCCAATGCGAAGTTTCATTTTCAGTGTTTAAAATGTTATTGTGCAGATTGGATTTATACAAAAAGCTTCACGCTTCATGTACAACTAGATTGTTTCCTCTTTGAAGGAGATTTTGATACTGACAGAAGCATTACAACGCTTCCAAAAGTACGCTTTAAGTGTTATTGCTCGTTCGTAATTAGTTAAGCAACCTCTGTTATTATCTCTGTTATGCTTCATCGTGTGTCTCTGTCTGTTTGAGACGATTTATTTACAAATCATCCTACACCGTGCCTTTCATGTTATGCATCGAAAATGGTAGAAAGGAGTATAGTGGAAGGGGGAGGATATGGTTTAGTATATTAGCATTCCTTCTGCTGGTTATTGTCCTAACTATCTAGCATTCGTATCCGCGCTCAAATGTATATGATTGTATACTTTTAGGCATGCAGCTATTAAAGGTAAATCTAGTATTTTTGGTTAGTGCCGATCACTACACACATACACGCGCGCACACACACACACGCACACACACACACACACACATTCGCTTCATTTCTTTTTACTTTAATCGTAGAATCTTTGACCCATCATGATAGACCAATTTCACAGCTACCACAAAAAGGTCGATTTTTTTTTTCAATTTTGTTTACTTAATATGTTACAGTAACGGTGTCCTGGTGTGCCGCCTCTCTCATTGGCATAAACCTAACGAGTTAGCTTATATAACGGTCGTATTAGTCATTAGAGTACGGCTCCTCACCACCGACAACATCATGGTGACATATCATTACAGGGTTATTTTTTGCTCTTTATTAGCGTATCTAGTTATAAGCCGGCTCCACTTACCCATCAACATTAAAATCAAACGACAGAACCATCAGTCTTATTAAATATCGTTACCAGAAGCATATAATGGATTGTGCAAATAAAAGGTTAAAATAAAAGCGAAAATGTTTCAGTCAAGCTAGTAGTGCTTAACGCAATATACAGCCTAGATCAAAATGCGAGCATTCTATAATGTAAGGAATGGGACACATGGAAAAGGGCAGCACAGCAGTGAAACTTTAATCCATTACTGCTAGTGTAAGTGTTGCTTTTGTTTTCATCACTATTTCTTATTCTCCATACCACTCTGATAAGGCTTCAATGTACGAAAAACTTTGAACGAGAGGCTCGTCGATTAGCATAGCAAATCACGGGGAACCGGGATCAACTCTGTTCGACTATATTTTAGAATGTCTTCAGAATTGTGTTTTCATGGAAGTTAGTTCGTTTGTTGCGGAAATGATTCATTAAAAACACAATTTAAGCTAAAATACAACAAAATTGCCCAGCCAAAATACGAACTTGAGCCCTCACGAATGGGAGGATATTGCGGGATTATAGAAAACTATGAAAAACTCGGGAACATGCATGGCAATCATGGATGATGCCACTCAATCTCGTGGAAATACGCTTTTTGAAAGCTGAAGTTCAATCACACTAATCCCTCCGTCGCGCTCACATGTGACTGCCTCCATGCCGAGTGTGGTGTCTGATAATGCTGCATATTTCACAGTCGCATAGTTGGAACGGATTTCACACCTTGGGCTCTAGTATAGAGGGAGCTCCGTCGAGGCCTTAAAACACTTTTCTCCAATTTTTTCACGCGCGCTCTACATACACACACACACGCACACACACACACACACATTTCTTCACTAGAAAGTCAAACTAAAGAAAACAGATCACTCGCAATGGCTACAGGATCGAAGCTCCGCTTGATCACCGGATGGATTGGTACAGAAGAAAACAAAACACGTTGTATCCGTTGTCAGGAAGAACAACCAGAATCGGGAAGGAAAGGTAAGGCAAGAGAAAAAGGAGGAAACCGAGAGGTGGCGACAGTAGAGTCGGCGAACAGCATCTATCAAATGTCCACTATCATGTTCTGCAACTGCTGCAAGCTACTGCCCGCTTTGGGATTTTCGGGCAAACTTCGTATTCGCAGCAACCAATTCTTGCACTCGAGACACTTGCTCTGACGCTCCTCCCGGCTGACGTCGACGCCGATCGTGCATGCGCCCCACGGATCCGTGTTTTCCCGTATGACCGGCAAAAACGTGGACAGTATGACGCGTAACGTATCGCAGGCACGGGTGCAGTGGCTATGTAAAAGAAAGAAAGATGTATTTAAAACCAATGTTAGTGGTGTTCAATAAAGTAAGCAGTTTTGGGAAGTTTTCCAGCCTGTTTTTTGGTAGAAAGTTATTGCATTTTAATCCGAAATGAATAAACTTCTTGTGCTGTGACACTTGAGCTATTTCTGGCTCAATATCCTAGCTGAATATTGAAGCCCTATGCTCCGGGAGGAGAATATCCGGAAGGAGTTTTGATTCCAGCACCCCTAGACAGCCAGTATTCCACTCTACGGCACAATATAATCCTTTAGAATTCCTCATATGGGAAGACCAACGAGTACGGGAACTCCAAGAACTAAGACTGCGCTACGGACCATGAAGAAAGTTTTACCAAGAGATAGCAGGCCACCGAAACAACTTTAGACCTAAGGTGACCTGCTGTCGAAATAAGGATGGAAATCTGGTCAGTTACCAGCCAGAGGTCTCGCGATGGGCTCAATACTTTGATGAATTATTAAATGATCAGTTCAACGAATAGCTAGAGGCTCCACTAGCAGGTAATATCATGCTACTGCCACCTAGCATTGAAGACACACGAAAGGCCATCCATCGGCTCAAGAACAACAAGGCACCAGGTACCGACGGAATAGTAGCCGAGCTGATCAAAAACGGTGGTGCAGCACTCGAACAGGAAATTCATAAAATCATTACTGAGGTATGGGATAGCGAATCGATGCATTGTGATGGGAATCTCAGCATCATCTACCTCATATACAAGAAGGGAGATAGGCTAGAGTGCAGCAACTACAGGGGTATTACGGTGTTGAATACCGCCTGTTCTATAAGCTGGTGTGGTAGCGATACTGCACTGGTAAGGTATGGATCCGAAGCCTCTTGAAGGTCAACAAATGCTCTCCATACACTACTTCGACTCAATACGTCCCCGGCGTATAGAACGGTAACATGTCTCTCCAAATATCTGAGCTTGGGTATACGGGGAAACCCAACCCCTTGGGAAGATGGGTGATATGGCTAAATCGAGCGGAGGGGGACAGCTAGCGTCTGTTCTCCATGTTAGGGGCGGCTAGCTGTCCTTTCTGTCCTGGCTTCCTACGGGACTTTAAATAGCTAGGAAGCGTAGGCCCTCCGACGAGACAGGAGGTTGGGGGAGAGGCCTTGCAAGCCACCCTCAATACTATCGCAACGAAAGACGAACAATTAATTTCGAATCGGAACAAACGATACCGCCCCACGCAACCAAGAAGGACAACGACTGGAAACTCGGAACATGGAACTGCAGATCCCTCACAGCACCTGGAAGTACCCGTATTCTTTCGGACGAGGTGAGGACCCGCGGCTTCGGAATAGTAGCACTTCAGGAGGTGCGCTGGAAAGGAGTTACGGAGCGCCCCTATCGCAGTGATTGCATGATCTACCAGAGCGGTGGTGACAAGCAGAAACTCGGTACGGTGTTCCTGGTCCTAGGTGAGATGCGAAAGCGAGTAATCGGATGGTGGCCGATCAATGAACGGATGTGCAGGTTGAGGATCCGTGGAAGGTTCTTCAACCTGAGCAATATTAACGTCCAGATCGACCACGATCTCATCGATGGAAGGCACTTCTCGGATATTATCGACGTACGGACCTACAGAGGAGCCAACGTCGACTCAGACCATTTCCTGGTTATGGTTAAGTTACGCCAGAAACTCTGCGTAGCCAATACGCTACGCTATCAGCCCACCCCAAGGCTCAACACGGATCGGCTGAGGCAAGCTGATGTGGCGAGAGACTACGCATTCGCGCTTGGGGAAGCGTTGCCGGAGGACACCACTACCGAGGCGATGTCCCTCAATGACCACTGGCGGACGGTGGAACAAGCCATCAGCACCACAGCCGAACAAACCATTGGCCGCGTAGCACGTAACCAGAGGAAGGAATGGTTTGATGACGAGTGCAGACGAACACTATCCGAGAAGAATGCAGCGCGATCCCGAATGCTCCAGCGCGAGACCCGGCAGAACGTGGAGAACTACACACGACTGAGAAGGCAGCAGACGCGATTCTTCCAGGACAAGAAGCGCAGCTCCGAGGAGTCGGACGAGCAGCTGATGCAGCAGTTGTCTCAGTCGGGGAAAACTCGTAAGTTCTACAGGATGCTGAATGCGGCACGAAGCGGTTTTACTCCCATGATCGCCATGTGCCGCAACGCGGAGGGAGATATCCTGTCGGACGAGCGAGAGGTGATCGATAGGTGGAAGTGCTACTTCAACAGACACCTGAACGGAGCGGATACAGGAGAGTACGGACCAGGCGCAGAAAGCAGAGGAGAGCAACACTACAATAGCCAGCATGATAATGACGAAGTGCCCCCGAAATCCGAAGGTGCATTGTTCAGGGGAATAGTGCCTACTATGGGCTCCACAAACTCCTGAGATCCACAAGACTCCAACAACGCACGAAATGCGCCATATTTCGCACTCTTATACGGCCGGTAGTCCTCTACGGGCACGAGTCCTGGACTATGCTGGCGGAGGACGCCAATGCACTCGCCATTTTCGAACGGCGGGGGCTGCGGACTATCTTTGGCGATGTGTGCGAGCAGGACATGTGGAGAAGGAGAATGAACCACGAGCTAGCTGAGCTGTTTGACGATGCAGACATCCTGACGGTTGCCAAAGCCGGAAGGATACGCTGGTTGGGTCACGTAATGAGGATGCCGGACTCATGCCCTGCCAGGAAAGTGCTCGTCAGCGACCCGTTTGGCACGAGGCGTAGAGGAGCACAGCGAGCTCGTTGGCTGGATCAAGTGGAGTCAGACCTGAGGGATATCGGATGCAGCCGGGGATGGTGGAGTGCAGACATGGACCGAGTTTCCTGGAAACGGATTGGACACCAGGCCATGTCTATTAGACGTTCTCCCTAGGAGCAGGCCACGAAAGAAGACTGCCTACAAGATTCTCTCCCCAGTAATACAAGATAGGCTTGTCCCATTCGTTGAAGAGATAGTTGGAAACTATCAGAGAGGATTCCGAAACGGAAAATCAACCACTGACCAGATTCACCATGCAGCAAATCGTGGAGAAGATGGCGGAGCAGCAGCTACACTCCTACCATCTCTTCATTGATTTTAAAGCCGTATACGATAGCATAGCCAGGGTAAAACTATACGACGCAATGTGCTCTTTTGGAATCCCGGCCAAGCTAACCAGGCTTGCACGTATGACAATGACCAACATCACATGCCAAGTGTAGACTCGGAGGTGGAAACTTCGGGGACCATCTTCACTCCAGATCTTGGCATACGCTGATGACATAGACATCATTGGTTTGAAACTCTCCTTTGTAGCAGAAGCTTACCAAAGGATCGAGCTTGCGGCACTGAACCTCGGGTTGGAGATCAACAAGGCAAAAACCAAAATGATGGTGGCACCACTAGCGGCCCTGCTAACAAACACTGATTTACGCATGGGTGATGTACAGATAGGTGATCGCACCTTCGAAGTCGTCCAAAACTTCACCTATCTGAGATCCAAAGTAAGCACCGACAACAACATAGACGTTGAGTTGCGCGCAAGGGTGCTGGCTGCCAACCTGTCATACTACAACCTGAAGAAACTTCTCCACTCAAAATACCTGTCGCGACGGACGAAGCTGGGACTGTACAAAACCTTTATAGTCCCAGTACACACAATCGCCTCTGAGACATGGACTTTGTCCAAAACTGACGAAAGCCTCTAAGCCGCGTTCGAGAGGAAGATGCTCAGAAGGATTTTTGGCCCCGTATGTGTGGAAGGACAATGGAGGAGCCGCTACAACGACGAGCTCTACGAGCTGTACGGTGATCTCACCATCGTGCAGCGAATCAGGCTCGCCAGACTCCGGTGGGCTGGTCATGTCATGAGAATGGCACCGGACGACTCAGCCCGTAAATTCCTTTTAGGCCGTCCACATGGACAGAGGAGGCGTGGTAGGCCCAAACTGAGATGGAGTTATGGCGTTGATGCATCCGCCAGAACGGCCGGGATAATGGATTGGCAGACGACGGCGCTAGACCGTGAGCGGTATCGAGGATTGTTGCAGCAGGCCAAGACCGCGAAGCGGTTGTAGCGCCTGATAAGTAAGTAAGTAAGAATTCCTCAGTCCCGGTAGCCCTCTTGGGACCAATTTTTGAAACCATTTTTGGCTCATCTTCGCTTCTATTTCGTGCTGTTTCAAACACACAAAACACACCCAATCACATCTTCAAGCTTTCACAACCGAAACACACATCAAATTACGATGTCAAACATTACGCATACATTGCTGTCAGAGATGGAACTTGATGTCGTAATTTGATATCGTTGATATGGAACTGGGCAACATTAAAACCTATCCTGCACATTTCCAGTGCCGAAACATCACCTTCTCAACTACACTAGGGCTTTGTAGCGTATTGTTCGCAGGCCACGTCCTCGTTTCGGAAATTCGGTCCCATTTTCGTACAAATCAACTCAATATACCAAACATATATAAAACAGGAAGCCCTCTCAAGACTCACAATGCCGCCATTGCTGCTGCTGTATGTTTCGTGCGTCATAACCGTTGCAAACTAGTTACTATTGTTCGCACGAAGGGCTACGATTTACAAAACAAAACAAAAACGGGAAGGACAGAGGGAGCAAAACAAAATCTCATATCTGCATTATCGCCCCTTATACTTTGTCCCTCAATTGCGCTCAACTTGCTTCGATTGAACACCCGGAACCGGATAAAACAAGAAAAAAGATAGACAACAGGCAGCCGTAATAGATACTTTTCATAATCTTCCCATCAAATACAGTGGTGTAGGGTTGGTTCCCGATCAGCCTAAATAAAATGATGGCGGCTGAACCCAAACTACAATTCAGACCAATAGCCTTCAAAGCGCGTAAATGACGCATGCTGCATGAAACGGCAGCAGTGGTATTTACTTTTTTTATTTATACAAATTGCATACATAGCATACATCGACGTACACTACAACACTTAAGGAGATGGTTTTTTTTTCTGGTCAAAGTTTTATTGTGTGTATGTCCTTCGTTGCCCTGTCTATCAATGGCGTATCGAACGCGTAACGATTTATTGCTAACCTTCACCAAGTTCAGATGATAAAGTTTAGCGTTACTAAATCACGTTAATAATCAACAAAGCACCTTTACCGATGTTCTATAACTTCAAAGTAAAAGTTTTTTCATCATTTTCTAGATGTTGCTAGCTGTGCAGCATTAGACGCCATCGCACTTTGTTGCTAATAATTTTGCGACACGCATTTTCTTGCGTTCTCTTTCCTATGCCCGTGCCCAAACCCCGGTAAACCACTCCTTCCTAAGCAAGGCCCTCTCGAACGGTGAAGCAAAATCAAGGAGTGACAATACCATACATCACCTAGCGAGGGGTCCGCTATAAACGATCTGATGCACAATCATGCATGGACGGCGGACACAATGTACTTGCATAATGTGGCCTGCCGCAGGCTGTTGTTTGATTGCGCAATAGCATTAACCCCTCCCAATGCGTACTTTTTTGTCGCTCCCTCGTAAGACCCTATTTTAAGCTGTGTGTTACCAAAATATTGCATACAACAGCACCTAACCGTTACGAAGCGTTACAAACCAAACGCTTTCTAACGGTTGCTGTTGCACATGGAAGGTAAAACGCGAAGGAAATATTTTCCACCGTACACCAGCTTTGACTTGATGTTACCTTAGGATGAACGGGATTCGATACTAGTGATGTACGCTCCGGAGTGCACCCACGGTTCCGGAGCCGGCTCCGACTAAACGGCTCCGGAACCGTCTCCGCACCCACGGCTCCGGAGCCGTTAGTTTGTCGTTAGGCCGTAAAGAGTCCATTTTTTGATGCCGTTATCACTATGCACTTTGCAAAATAATTATCGTAACAATATCGTAATACTTGCTTGATGCATATTATTTTTCTAATGATAACATTAAGAATCATTTAAATTGTCCTGTTAAATTAATTAAACAAAATCAAATAAGAATGCACCGTTCCACGATGCTGTGACCGTCTAAATTAATTGATTGTTGTATTATTTTTAATACAACTACGTGCGCACAGATGAAGAATTGTCTTGTAGAATGGGTTTGCTTCGTTTGTATGATTTTGCTACTTTATTGCGCGAGTCTCCGTAGCCAGTAGTTTGAAACCGTCTCAGGAGCTGTGGTTGCGGAACCGGCTCCGGAACAGTGTTTTTCCCGCTCCAGAGCCTGCTCCGAACTAACGGCTCCGGAGCAGGCTCCTTACGGCCTAACGGTGAACTAACGGCTCCGGAGCCGGCTCTGAACTAACTGCTTCGGAGCCGGCTCCGAACTAACGGCTCCGGAGCCGGTTCCGAAAATTATTGAACCGATCGGAGCCGGCTCCGGCTTCGGAGCCGTTTTTCTCACCACTATTCGATACCCATATACCCATATTCGATACCGTATGCAAGCGGTTCTATCGTATATTGGCTAAGCTAAATAAAAACAGAATGAAAAAATGAAAATGAATTCACAAATCATATTACTTACAATTTATATTCACTCTGCAGTAGATCGTACACCTTTGGCAATAGCAGCACACACATATCAAGCGTCCATTGGGAACTATTAAAAAAAAAACAAGCACACACCAAAGCAAATGATTAAGTTTTTGGGCTGTCACTCTCTCTCTCTCTCTCGCTCTCAGCTAGTCCAGCTAATGACACATCTCCACTTACGTTTTCTCCAATATTGCGCCAAGCACATCGACCAGTATATGTTGATCGTTCATGCGTACTGCCACCTTCAACGCACCAGTTACGTCGCCCGATTTCGTGTAGTTCCGGATGGCAGATAATAGTGCAGACCGATTGCAGAGCGCCTGCAGCGTAGTATCGTGCTCGTTGCGCAACATCTGTATTTCGTACTCTAGGCTTGAATTGTCATACCGCAGGATAGTGGGTCCGTGGGACGGTTGATCCAGCATAAGCGCTCCCATGTTGCTACTGCCGCTGCCATAATCCGCCAGCGCATCGTCCTGTGCAGCTGGACTAATGCCCGAAGCCACTCGCTGTCCGTACATGCCGCTCGTTGGTCCACTCGTCGCGCTGCGATGTCCGTGGTGACGAATGTCAAGCGACGTTTTAGAACGTACCGGTTTGGTAACAATTTGGACCTTCACGTTCGCGTTATGCTGGCGGGTACGGTCCGGGCCGCCGTTTGTACCGTTGCGTAGATTTGCGATCTGCGCGTTACTTTCGCTGCGCTGAATTTTGCTCGAGCTGGACCCAGTGCCACTGGTGTGGTACGGTGGTTGATGGCTCTGATGTCGGATAGGAGAGCTGCCACGGCTGATCGGTTTCTTGAATGTTACCGCATCGTCAGCGTGCAGTTTGTTTAGTTCAAGCGTACTTTTCGAGGTGGCAAGACGACGGACCAGATTACCCGCCGATCGACTGTGGCCTACGCCACCATGAACGCTACCCGGTCGTCGCTGGTCGGACGCTGTACTGGCCATCGATCTCACACCACCAGCAGTTCGACCGCTCACACCGGTTGCACCGTTTTTTCCGCTACCACCGGACGCACCGTTACCACCGGCGTTTCCGTTCACATACGTGGAACTCGAACCACCGGACACGGGTTGACTGGCACTCTTTGGTGCGTAGTCCGGTGGTTGCGCGTTCTTCACAGGAAAGTCTTCCTTTTCGACCTCTGGCACGATTCCCTTCGGTAGCGGATAGTAGTCAAGATTGTTCAGATTGTACATCTGCATTTCTTCGCGCACTAGATAATGATTGTTTATAAGCGGACCAGCCGATGGTACCATCACCGTTTCTACCGGGCCTGCCGGAAACGATAACGCCACATTTGATCCACCGACCGCCATTCTTCCATTGCCCAGCTCGTCCAGTGTACCTTTGGCCGGTGGTAGATCAAATTCGAACGCACTACCGTACGTAGCAGCGTCCTCTTCGTCAATCATTTCGATGTTTAAATTCGGTGACATTCCTCCACCATTGCCGCTGCCACCTTCCCCATCCTGTCCCGCATCCGACGAAAGTCCAGCACTCCCACCGCCATTACTTCCACCAGCACCTATCGACAGGCGCACTTTGCCGCTACCGCGGCTGAAGCTCTTACGAGACGTTTGATTGTGGGTGAATGATTGCGATTGACTTTGAGGGTTGTAGAAGGCACGCAGATGCCCTAACGGCACGGCATGGATCGCAACCGAGGCGTCCTCGTACGTGCCAAACAGTAGCTTCGACCCGGCAATCTTCATGTCGCCCAGCTGGCTCCAGTTGGAATCGATTCGATCGTACTCGCGATCCGGTTCCCATCCAACCACCGTAATGCCAGCCCCAGTACCGACGAACACACACTTACCACTCTCGTCGAACGTTATGCAACGGACCGGTTGGCCACCGCCGGCGCCCGGACTGTGCAGTGCGGGCGTCTGTGTGATTAACTGTCGTTTCTCGAGATCATACAAATCCACCGTTCCGTCGCTTCGGCCGGCGGCCATCAACAGATCGGTCGGATGATACTTTACACACGTTGCTGGCGTCTGTCGTTCGGTGAACTCCATAAATAGTTTGCTCATTCTGATATCCCATATAATAACGCTACCTGTTGAGTTGATTTTGTATTAGTGCATGTACGGAGACAGACCGCCAGAGTCGTCTGTCATGGTCTCTTACCTTCAGCACCGGCCGAAGCAATCCACGAACCATCCGGTGAAAATTTGACTGAGTTAACGTGCGACATGTGCCCCCGATAGCGCTTAATGCAGACCTTCTCTCGCACATCCCAGAGCCGAATCGACGTGTCATTGCTACCGGACACGAGGTACGTGTCGCTGTACGGATAAAAGTCTAGCGTACGGACACTCTTCATGTGCCCGAATAGGGAGGTGGAATCGGATGCATTTAAATTCCAGCGCTTAATGACCCCCGTATCATCTGCCGAATACACAAAGTCATCGGAGTAGGCAAACTTCACGCAATCTATCGACGAATTGTGACCAGGTAGTGTCTGTAAAATATGTTTCAAATAATTATTATTTGATGTATACATTCCATTTGACAAGTAAACTACACACAACTCGGCTTACCATAAAACACTTTTCGTCACCGAACGTCCATAGCTTTATGTTTCGATCTTGGCCTCCTGTAACCAGCACGCGTCCGGTCTCTCCAATGTCTAAGCATGTTACCTTGCTGCTATGAGCTTGAATAGCATCTGCCAGGACAGAGAGAATGATCGTTAGCCAATGATGTATAGTTATGTCTGTTTCACTATTGAGTTAGTTGATAGGAAGTGGTCGTTATCATTCATATTATCCTATCGAGGCTATTTATCGTTAGGAAGTTGGTGGCTTGTATATTCAATGCGAACGAATACAAACATCCACGCTGCAGCAAACAATAGCATGGAAAACAATCTCAGCAAAGCTACTAGGTAAGGCAAAGACTTTGCGTATCGTCTGCTTTATATTGTCACCGTTTTAGAACAATGTTTCCGCGTATGGGAAACAGCTATGGTAGAGACAGCAACTGAGAGCTCTATGCCTAATTTGGTACAGGCACATAACCTTGCGTTGCACCAACACACCCCGTCCGTCATTTCAGCGACGACGGTCTCGACGCACAATCACAATGCTCGCCCCCTTGGCACACAAAGGGAGAGACGGGGAAGAGAAAGAGTATGAGCGGCTGGTTTGTCGTATTTATGTTGCGCGTTTTTTTGTCATTGCTGCAGCGTGCGCTTCATCGTTCCTCCCGACATTCGCGACAGTTTTCGAGCGCTTGCGAAGAAATAGTTTGATGGGTGTGATTGATTGGGGTTTCCGATGTTTCCGGTTTCTGCAACCGCCCGCACGACAAATAAAAGCAACCGACCGCGATTCGATGATGGTGAAGGACATTATTCGAACAGATGGGGGCAGGCAGGTGATCACACCACAAAACAGTAATGCTCCCTCCCACATAGATTCCGGCACACACTCACATAGTTTTGATGGCAGCTTCCGAGACAACGATGCCATATCCTAGATGCAGGCGCTGCAGTGTGCACTAAATATCAACGTCCTGGTACGGACCCTAGAGCAAGTCAATGCCTTTTCGGTACGATCGTACGCGTTCCGAGCGGACGGGCCTAGGCGTAATCATTCGTGCAACCGAAGCAAACGCTGCGTCAACCCGTCGTTTCCCGTGTGCACCACCACCTTCACTAACCACCGCTCGTGTTTTATTTTTTGCCTCCGATTCGGTTCTCTGTGGCCGTTCAGTGTTCTAGCCACCCAAGAATCTTGTCTTTATTTTCGGACTGTCGAGGCAAGGCACACTCTCGTTGAACTTTTTTTTTTCTTGCCTTCATATGCTTCCGCAGGCCGATTTTCTACAAACAAGGCAGACTGACAGCTACACACACACAACAAAAAGCTCCATGACACAGTAGTTTATAGCTACTGGTTTACTTCTTCACCTTCACTAACCACCGCTCGCGTTTTATTTTTTGCCTCCGATTCGGTTCTCTGTGGCCGTTCAATGTTCTAGCCCCCCAAGAATCTTGTCTTTATTTTCGGACCTGTGGGGCAAGGCCACCCTCTCGTTGAACTTTTTTTTTTCTTGCCTTCATATGCTTCCGCAGGCCGATTTTCTACAAACAAGGCAGACTGACAGCTACACACACACAACAAAAAGCTCCATGACACAGTAGTTTATAGCTACTGGTTTACTTCTTCCAACCAGCGTTTGGATTCAGTTTTGTTCTCGTTCATCCGTGCTACAGCTGGACGATGATGTCGGAAAACATTCGGCAGAATACAACATACGGTTGTAAACATATTTTTCTTATATCATTATTTGTATTTAAATAAATTTTGGGAGATTCCCAAACATACAAAAGGAATTCGGCATCTTTCGAGTCATTTTGTCGCCCTTCATGCTACATTCCATTCTAAAATTGAACTTATGATTGCAACGCAAGAAAAGAGGAAGTGCGTAACAAAAGTTGAAGGAATACTTGCAACAGCTGCGAGGAAACGATTGATAAACGTTTAGAAAAAGCAAAAAAATAATACTTTGAGCTGCTTTATCCAAGAGCCTGTGATGAAATAAAAGAGAAAACGTACATTTACTAAGGGGTTGCACAAATTTGTATTATTATTTTACTTTTTTTTGCAAAATCACGCAACATCAACATCAGTCGTTGCTGTCAGATGTAAATATCACAACAAATAAAAGCTGACGGAACGGCATTATTTATGCTTTGGAGCAACATCATGAATTTGGGTTAAGTAGCTAGCATAGTGTGAGAAATCGAGTTTCATAACTGTTCTGTAATCCACTCAATACAATAAGTGTAGCTTTAAACTGAGCAATGTTTGTACCAAAGTGCTTGGTGTCAACTATAAGACACAGCGTGTTACGAATCATGGTCCGACGTATGTCCCAGCATCGGTTCAACCTTCCCCAGGCCAGCTTTGATACGAAGTATCTTTTGAACCCTGCCAATGCGGAAAACATTGAGGCCAACATACAACACAGGAAGGGAATCGGTGACATACGGCTCGTACAAAACATTCACAAACAGCTCGCTGCGGAAACAGCATTACCGGAAAGCGAACGGAGCAAACTAACAACCCAGCTGGAAGCAGAAATGGCCAAAATTCCCAACCGCACTCATCCAAAAGTGCTCGAGTATGGCAACGAGCCCCGAGTGCTGAAGCGATTCAACGAGCAGCACAAGCGCACTAATCGAAAATACTTTCAGTTCAACGATATCTGCAAGAAAATGAATGTATACCGGATGGAGAACTTGGGCAACTTTACCGGCCATCGTTCGTATTATCTGACGGATGAGCTAGCAGAACTTGAGCATGCCCTCATCAATTACGCGGTGGATCGTTTGCACCGTCGAAATTTCCACCTTATCACCGTACCGGATTTGCTTCCGGGGCGCATTATTGAAAGCTGCGGTATGAGCGTTCATGGCGAGCGGAATCAAGTGTACAAGTTGAGCAACGATGACACGCACGAGTCGCTGTGTCTATCGGGTACATCTGAGATGGCTTTGGCTGGATACTTTGCAGGCCGTTGTATACCGGAGGCGAAGCTTCCATACAGACTGATGGCTGTAAGCAGGTGCTACCGGGCGGAGACATCGGCCCTGCAAGAAGAAAAAGGCATATATCGCGTGCATCAATTTACGAAGGTGGAAATGTTTGCCGTTTGCAAACCGGACCACTCAGCCACCGTTCTCGAGGAATTTCGTGATATCGAAGTTAGCCTTTTCGATGAGCTTGGGTTGCACTTCCTGCTGCTCGACATGCCACCGTGTGAGCTGGGTGCTCCAGCCTATCGAAAGTACGACATTGAGGCGTGGATGCCTGGACGAGGCATGTACGGTGAAATATCGAGCTGTAGCGACTGCACGGACTATCAGGCACGTCGGTTAGGTATACGCGTCGCGTACGTTGGCGATACTGTAACGGACACAACGTTTGCCCACACTGTAAATGGTACCGCGTGTGCTATCCCGCGAATGTTGATCGCGCTGATAGAAAACTTTCAAAACGAGGATTATACCATAACCGTACCGGAAGCGTTGCGAATGTATATGAACGGGAAGCAATTTATACGCAGGCGAAAGGTGTTACCAGAGCTGAAGCTGACGAAACGACTAATGCAGGAGGAAACGTTTTGAATAAATCTTCTTGACTTATACTAGGAAATGTAAACGATTTCTCTTCCTACATAAACTTCGTGAAGAGCGACAAAAAAAAACATGAAAGAATCAATGATGACACAGCTGGATCAGTAAAGATCAGGGAGAATATTCAAGTATGCAATTTCGTCGAGGCCTCACCCATGATTGAACATAACGAAAAAATATTGCAACTTACGATTCCAACATTCGAACTACCCCTTTTACCACACCCGATAGCATGAAAATTAAATCCATACCCGAGATTTATGAGCTACAAATGTAATCTACCAAATACAAAGCATACAAAGTAAACCAAACGAAGAAAACAGTTGTAGATGCGGTTCCACCCTGTACAGATGACGTAGGAAGCAACACTAAAACAGCCTAACAGCCGTTGAACAACTACTCTCCCAAAGCAAACGCTTTAGACATAAGCACTGCGACGACTACCGACAGAAATCCCGCAGCTCATGAGCAATGAGGCGTGAAAGTTATGCGATATTGAATATGTGGCTATATTCGAGTACGAAGACAGTGTTCTTATGCGGTGAATGGAAAATCTAGATTACAGCATTTTTAGCGCTATTATCCACATCCAACTGATGGTCAGCTTTTCCCCCAAAGAAATACACTTGATGGTCAATCCAGTTCCAGAACCCGAATCAAGAATACAGTTCCAGAATCCAGGCCCAGCATCCAGATACTCAACTTGAACAGATACGGCAAAGGTTATGGCAAATTATGTAAAGATCTAGACGAAATTCCGATAGGAACCTCTAATGTTTGTCCCCAGCAATGTTCCAGTCGGGATAGAACAATTTTATCACTCTCCACACCCCTTCTAACCTGTTTGCGTCACCGGTTTGCGAACGTCTCGTAGAGATAAATGAACCACGACGGACAACCGGGCTTGGTTTGGTTCCCAGGCCCAGGGGGGGCCAAGTATTATGCGATCGTGGGTGGGGAGTGCGCACGTGGTCTGCAATTTGCATGCGTGTGCTCAAATTGATTTGAAACAATTCAAATTGTCTTCCAGGGTTTTGGATACCTTAGTTCACCATGCTCTACGATGAGCGCCCTGTGCTTTCCGCTCGCCCGTCGTCTTAACGATGTGCGTTTCCTCACCGCCTACCTTATCCACCCCCAACTAGCTTCGAGAAATTGTTTAACTTGCCCAGACAATCCTCCAGACTTGACGTTGGTGGTATAAAAGCAAACGGTTCCTGGGATTTCTTCTCATTACGCCAGCAGTGGTGTAACAACTAGAGTCGTGTTGTGTCCCACCTTCGAGAGTAGAGTGCGCAGCCCGACAGGATTACCTCAAATTCTTCTATCAAACCCATCCACAATCGCCATCTCCACAAAATCCAAGTGCGCAGAGAACACGTTAGCCATCTCCAGAGCGTTTATCTAGTGAAGTCTAGTTTTGTGCTTAGTGTTTCAAACTGTACACCAATTGATCGTCTGTTTTCGCGTTTCCGTGTGGCAGAGATAACGTAAACTCTAGCGAAAAAACGAATTTCTAACTATGTCATATATTGGCAACACCTCAGATGTGGAGCAGGAGAAAAATCTCTCCGAATACCGACGACAACGCAGCTCCAGCAATCTGATACCGTCTGGCACTAAACAATCGGTTGGCAGTCCGAAAATGTCCGACGTGCTTTGGAACGATAAACGAGCGGCGAGTCGTGCGGTCAACGCTAGCGACGACGACGACTCGGAAGTGTCAGATAGCGAGAACTTTCTCGCCAAGGGTGCGTTTCTGCTGACGCCCTCGCACGAGCTGTCCATGGACCGGGCGGCACTGATATGCGAAAAGATGAACTTCAAGGGTTGCTTTAGCCTGACGAAGACGGCCACCGGCATACTGTTTAAGTTTTCCAATCCGGAAGACTATCAGGCGGTGTTCAAGAAGGGTTTCCACAAGGTGACCGGGGCACGGTTCTACAAAAAGATAGCCATACCTTGCCGGCCACAGAAGACATTCATGCTGTACGTATTCGACGTACCGGAGGACCTGCCGGAGGAAGACATCCGGCACTCGCTGTATCGCTTCAACTCGGTGGTCGAAGTCGTCCGGCTGGTCGTGCAGTATCAGAAGCCCGCGATCCAGCCGGATCCTGGTCAGATGCACGCGACCGGTAAGTGTCCGTGCGAGCACGCGCCCGACTGATTCGGTCTCTCTCTTTCTCTCTCTCTGCATTTCTTTTTTTTGTCTATGTCCCCTCATTTGTATGTCTTTATCGGTCCTGCCCTGCTTCGATGTCTACCCATGCTTCGGTCGGACGCCAGCAGCAGCCGCTGGTGCGCCCCAAACGAAACCCCAGGTCCCAAAGCTGCCGTCCAGCAAGCCAATCGACGAGCAGGACGTGGCGCTGCAGAAAGAATCACCACCGCCACCGATACGCATCACGCTCGCCTCGCTAGATGAGTACAATCACCTACTGCAGAACGGGTTGGACTTCTATGGGGCTACGTTTTTCCCCACTGAGGCCCAGCTACCACCACACGCGGCCAAGATTGCTACCAAACGGGGAACGTAAGTAGATGCCTTGTCACCGGTTTTTTTCTCCTATTTTTTCCAGCAATTCGCACAGTACAAATATCAAAATTTGTGTTGGAAGATTTAAGTATTCCGAGTGCTATTATTATTCTTTAAATACGCGAGGACTTCTTTTCATCCCTCGTCTAGGCTCTGTCTCTAGAGCAAAAATAACCAATGCAAGTCTCAGTTTTGCGAAACGTGTTCACCGATTTTTTTTTCTTATTCAAACCTCCCTTTAGACGTATGATTGACGGTAGTATTCCTGGGCGTGTGCGAGAGCTGCTGCCAGTGTTTGATGCAGCGGGATTTAGCAAAATTCCGCCTCCGGCATCGAAAACAATTAAACCGCGCCCATAAACCGCACCATGGACCTTACGTCAACGGCAGCCAACTGCTGGGTTATCATCATTGCAGCATCGTTTTGCCGCGAAAATATAAAGCACGCGCCCCATACTCCTCCTCGCAACGCACTTCTGAAGCAGCACCCTTCCCTGTCTGGCCTGGTCATACTAGTAGAAACCGATCAACCCCAGAATGGTCATTACCGTGGCCAATGCTCTCGTTCAGCAAGACATGCAACCGTGCGTGAAACATACGTTACGCGTGATTAGTTCGATGATACTGCTTCGCTATCCTTATAGAATCTGCTCGAGAACAGTAGACCAACCATTCCAAAATCGGTGCATTGAACCATGATACCGACATAATACGCACATCGGCTGTCAACCAAGACGTGTGTTACTACTCCTATCATAATCTTTACCGAGTCTCACAATTTTCAATCCATAATGATTTTACTTTATAACTCTCCCTGTGACACTCCTTCTATCCAATTCACCGTACATTCAAACACACAAATATCCTGCTTTTTGGTTTGAATTCATCGATTATCAATGATGCCTGTTCCTATGATCTAGATTCTCCGCCTAGGGTGATGGTACTGTGCATCCAAGCCATGCTAATCCTATTCGAATAGTAGTTTAAAAGAAACACAAAACCAAACCATCCTCCATAGGTTCTCACATAGTTAAGCAGTTTTTTGGGATAAACAACAACAACAAAAAAAAAAACAATAAAGTGTTCTCCTTTTTCCATCACAGCACAAATCTTAACACAAATTAGTGAAACTGGTTTAACAGTGGACGACCGCCGGGTGCGCCGTTATCCCACTGGGATAACATTGTCTACGAAAAATGCTGCATGTTTAAGCGATCATATAGTCGCAATCTACTAAGAGTCCTTGTAGACGAGGAGTGCGAGAGTGGACATCGTTTTCTTCATATATCACATCGTCAGGGATGTCGAAGCGACTTGTGGTCAAACAGGCCTCATCCTCCTCAAGGTGGCTTGTCATGTACGAGGGCTGACAATAAAGTAAGGTCCCCAATTTTTTTTTTCATTGAAAATGAGATTTATTTACAAAAAGCGATACACCGTTGGAAAGGCCAAGGTCTTGGCTACTTTTCTACATAATCGCCATTTTTTTCCAACACCTTGCGCATCCGCACGATGAACTTGTCTATGCCGGCAGAATACCACTCCCCGTCTGCCTCGCGCAGCCAGGTGTTGACCTCTTTCTGAACCTCCGCATCACTTTCAAACTTTTTCCCTCCGAGATGTTTTATTCAGGGCGGGGTGCATGTGGTAGTCACTTGGGGCCACGTCGGGACTACAGGGAGGGTGATCGATGATGTCCCAGCCAAATTTCTTGAGCAGGTCAAGGGTAACGTTTCGGCAACCATCGGGCAGAAACTTTGTGATACTGCAAGTTGTTCACAAGGATATGACGGATTGTTTCGCTGCTACACACTCCTCCAAGTCCCTAATTGTCGCACGGCGGTTTTTGAGCATTTCTGCCTCCACTGCTTGAACAATCGCATCCGAGACCGACGGTCGGCCACTTCTCTCCTCGTCGTGAACATTAGTGCGCCCGGAATTGAACTCGCGGCTCCACTTACGCACGTTTTTTATGTCCATACACTTTTCCCCGTAAACTTCAACTAGTTGACGATGGATTTCAATAGGTGTCACCTTTTTCGCACTCAAAAAACGTATTACAGAACGCAATTCGCACTTGGACGCTGACGCGAAGGGTACCTCCATCGTTGACGGCTGCTCAGCCAAGACTGAGCGGTCGGGGAAGCCTCACCCAGCAGCAAAGTGGTAGTGGGGGAACCAAGGAACACGGCGGTGTTGCCAGATTTCGCCTAGCGCGTGATCCGGCGAAGTTGCAGCGTTGGAGACCTTACTTTATTGTCAGCCCTCGTAGTAGGATCTTGTTGTGTATGGATCCCTAACGAGCCATGCTCAAAGTCATTCCCACCGACGGCCACCTCATATATAATATATAAATAACACAGTATGTTATTTTTGAAATAAATTTTCTTTATTGTAATACCGTTTATGTATAATAATCTCCCTATATCAATCTCATTCTTCTTTGGCCCACAACCTCAAGAGGGTTTTGCCTGTCTTGACACCAGCCATGCCACCTGTCCGCCACACACCTAATATTCGGTTTCTTATTTTATCGTCTTCTTTGAAATCCACCTCCAACTGTGGAATCGCGGCCCATTTTTTCACCACGAAACTGTTCCAGCTGGTGCGGTAAAGCAATCGATGAATCCTGCAACATAAGCATCTTCCCTAAATATTCTATCAATTTAAGCTCATCTGGGCTCGACTGATGCGTTTTAGGTTTTACAATAAACTTCTGAAAAAGTCCATTGAACGCCTGTCTAACGTGTAGCACCGACTTTGCAACATTATCATTCGCCGATAATTGTATCCAATCATCTAGGGCCAGTCGGCACTGTGTCTGATCTTTATCCTTCTCGTCCCTAACGATACAATCCGCTTCATCCAGTGCAAAAGAGCCGGCAAAAATGGCAATCGTTAACGGCGATACGACCGTGTTGCAGCGGATCATCGATCTATTACCGGCTTTAATTTTTTCCTCGAAAGTGATCCATTCGCTCGGTAGCGAAAGCTTGCTGTCAGTATCTTTCGCTTCGTTCGGCACCTTCCTTCCAATCACCGACGATGGGTGGATAAAAATTTTCTTCTCGAAGCGTGTCTTCAACGTTCGCGAGCCTTTGCCCTGATAGCATACATTTGGATAAAACCCTACCAGCAGGATGCCTTTCACCAGGCTCCAGTTGCTCGAAAATTCGTTTAAATTGTGCACATTGCCCGCGCCGTATGATTTAACGATTCCGATCGTACTTAAGTGCGCGTGCAGCTTATTCCGCAAATCGTGCACCATCGTTAGCTTTCCATGATTTAAAAACAGTCGATTGCACAGCTCTTTGCGTTTGTGCACGGAATGAATGCTAGACCAACGCTGATAAGCACGGATCAGTGTATAGCAATCGCTGTATGAGTTATCCGCCAGCTCGTGGCGCATCTTGTTTGCCCGTTCTTTGTCGCCGCCAAAGGGCGGCAGCACAAACAGATCGTTTACGCTTAGAATGCAAACCATCATTAGTACGGGTTCGTAACATTTAAACAATATGCCGTACAGCAACATTTTCCCCAGCCTAGCGTCTACAGGCAACTCGGCCAGCGTGTAGCCGAGGTCGGTAAGGTTTTCGTCGTCATCCAGCGCTCCGACTTTCTGCAGATATTTGATGCTCTGCTTGATGCTGATCGCCGACGGTGCCGTTACTGCTTTGTTGAGAAACTCCTTTATCGATGCGTCTTTCATGATCATTGCCGTTTGCAAACATATTTCGCTAAGCGGGACGCGCAATATTTCCGGCAACGTGTACTGATCCATTGCACAGTGGCGCGCCCGGCTGTACAGTCGGTAGCAGATGCCGGGTCTGGTACGGCCAGCGCGCCCAGCACGTTGCGTGGCGCAGGCTTGCGATATCCAGGTAGTGTCTAACGAGCTGGTCGACGTTACTGAATCGTAATATTTTTGCTTCACCTTACCACTGTCGATTACATACACCACATCGTCCATAGTGATCGATGTTTCCGCAATGTTGGTCGAGAGAATGATTTTGCGCACTCCCGAAGGCACGGGCTTGAACACGGCATGCTGATCGATGGTTTGCATCTTGCTGTGCAGCATGCACACTCGTAAGCAATCTAATGCGGGAGCTTTGTTCGTGATCAATTCGTACTGCTCCTGTATATCGTCGTAACCGGGCAAAAACACCAGTATTCCTCCTTCCGACTGATGGTTGCAGATGAACATGATAATGTCGAAGATTAAGCTATGGTCGACCTTTTCGTCTCCGGTCGAGGTATGATATGCATCCAGTATTACCTTCACATCGTTTGATGTCGCTGTCGTAAGGTGGGGTGTTGTTGCTACGTTCGGGCTGTCCATTGCTTGTTTCAGCAGTTCCGAACATTTATCACTCCCGTTCACAAAGCATGCCCAATCGAACGCGTTGTAACCATGTTTCTCGTGTATGTTTGGGTTCGCTCCCATGTCCAGCAGTTTCTGTACGATGTCAACGTAACCTGTACCAGGCAAAGGAAAAAGAGATAAATTATATCTAAACAAAAACGGAAAACATTTGCATGCGCTTATGCGCTCACCTTTTGCAGCTGCAATCATTAATGCCGTCATTTGTGTTTCGGTATGCTTAAAATTGATCGGAATGTTTTCCTCCTCGATCAGTAGGAAAAAGTGTTGAAAATTGTGGGGACTGTTTTCGATCCAGCAAACTTCCAGGATGTCGTTAATCAGCGATATCGTTTCGTCGTCCATATTCATCGTGCCTGGTTTCGATCCTTCGGCGGATTGTTTAGCATCCCTATTGTCCATTAACGTGTAGCGCACATTCCGAACACCGCGATTACTAGTATCAATGTTGAGCAGTATGTCCTCCAGGAAAACGGTCTCGATCGGGAATAGCCGTCCCGGTATCTCAATCACCGGACACTGGTTAAAATATTTCGAAAATGTGTCCGACTCGATAGTGGCTGACATCAGGATAATCTTAAGGTCAGGATGTTTGACCAAATTGTCCTTCAAAGCGATCAGTAGGAAATCGGAATATGAATCCCGTTCGTGCACCTCATCAATGATAATGTGCGTAACGTTTTGAAAAAATTGTGTGCACCCTTTACCCAACAAACAGCGCAACAGCACACCGTTCGTGCAAAACACGGCGTTCGTGGTGGGTTTTACCCGGTTTTCAAAACGAATCTGATAACCCACCGCATTGCCCAGCTGTTCGTTCCTTTCGAAGCAAACCCGTTCGGACACGGTGACTGCACTGATGCGTCTCGGTTGGGTGCAAATGATGCGGCAAGGTTGTTTCGTTTGTGCTGCATGCTCTAAAATATACTGCGGAACTTGGGTCGTTTTTCCCGATCCAGTGTTGCCTGATATTATTATAATCTGATTGTGTTGCATACGCTCTAGTATCTCCTGGTGGTACTGCGCTATGGGCAAACGCTTACGGTCGGCATTGATGTCTACAGAACCGGACGGCAGTGGTGGTATCGAAGGCGGTACCGATGTAACATTGATGGCATTCAATTGCTTGTCCATTTTCTTCGACCGGTCTGTTTTACGGCAGGACGCAAGAACGGTATTATACAGCGTTTCGATTTTGTCCAAGAGCAAACATGATTCGGGTGTTAGGTTTAGAACGGCATCATCGTAGATGACATCCGGCAAGTTTGTTTTCCATATGGTTAGGTATCGTAAGGCACCTACAAATCGAAGGAAGGAATCCTACAGTTCCAGTGAACGCCATCCAGCTGATTAGTTGTTTTTAACATGCTTACCTGCACCCATTGATTTTGATTTTAGTTGCGTGTTTCTGATATACTCGTGTATGTACATCCGGTGTTGCTTGGTGAGATCGGGCGAAAAATCGTACTCTATTTGATTTTCGTCCTGCAGAAACAAATCGATCTGCCTGTGTATTGATATACGAACATCTTCTTCGATTTTGACACTCTTCCCTTTCCATTGAGAGGCCATTTTTGGTTTCACTTGTTATAATCATACGATAGCTCGTGCTATGACCAAGTCACATCTAGCCGTAAACAGCGAAGCCCGTGCTGTGCTTAGGAGTTAGTTAAAAGCTTTATCTCAAGAAACGATTACTTGCTATCTATTTCGCGTTACGTTACACTTGATGTTGGACGCTTGAACAATGGGAACAATAGGTTACGATATTAAATATTGACTCCTGCAATTTCAATACGACGAGTTTCGTCTGCTCCGTCAACTCAATGTAGTGCCCAGGGTGTTTAGAGGAAAGGTAGGATGACTTGCAGCACATCGACAAACACATGTGTACATTGCAATTTTATAGCTACTTGACCTTTTAGAATTTTATCAAATTCCACATTTGCATATATCGGATGGTTTACAAATACTAGAAAGCAGCAGTAAACGTGATCACACAGTAACAGATTGATAAACATACCAAATAAAAACAAAAGATCTTATAAACACCTTGGTCGGTGTTGCATGACTACAACCCTGATCTGATGGTGCTTGGTAGGACTTTTGAAATCATATTTGAAAGATATTTTAATATTTGCTAAACGCTTTCTGAGAAACTACAACACAGTTTGTATGAATTTTGGAAAAGTTTACCAGATTACTCTTTAAAATACAAAGAACCAATGTGTGTTGTTCATACCAGAAAAATAAAAGATCCCAACGGATATCAATAAAAGAAACCCAGCATAAAATAGTGTGAAAGATACATAAAACACAGCCAAACATCGTCCATCATTTCTCTTCATGCGATCAAACAAAGTCTTACCACAATGTTCTTCTGTTTTTATTACGAGGGGTAGGTTATGTGTGTGATTCACTTTTTTTTAATTGTTATAATTGTATGTTTCATATCGACTATCAGGAAAAAAAAACTTGTGTAATATTTTCCAATCTAACGGAGAATAATATTTGGTTTTTCCAAGCTGCTTAGTAAATCCGCTTCAGTACGCTCCGAAAGACAGTTTTTGTAGCACAAATAGTCCAACACTCTTCTCGGTAATGGTAGAGCTTGTATAAGATCTTTTCGCTTGATTGTTTTATGTATGACAAATCTGAAAATGGTACAGAAAATACATAATCCAATTATGAAGAATACTCTGAAGCGCACAAAAAAACAAAACTTATTTCTTACCTGCATATATGTTGCAAGCTTTGCACATGTTTGAAACGCGAAACTGGCTTTGTTA
The DNA here is from genome assembly GCA_002091835.1 of Anopheles maculatus. Taxonomy (NCBI): domain Eukaryota; kingdom Metazoa; phylum Arthropoda; class Insecta; order Diptera; family Culicidae; genus Anopheles; species Anopheles maculatus. The sequence goes on from KZ062983.1 coordinate 47,118, forward strand.
GTTGAACACGCATGGGGCCATATTCCGGACGTCTGTGCAGAAAAAATAAATATCTTCCACTTCGTGAATGTTCAACGGCGTTTTCTATAAATTCCATTATTGTTCGAGATTTAAACTTAGCACACGAACCGAATGAAAAAGATCCTGAAAATGAATGGACAACACAGAGGATGAGAAATAATTCACACTATACACTGCAGGCGCATTGATCAAAACAAGGTGAACCATACCTTGATCTTGATCTATTCGAACATGTCGTACAGTTCCGTTTAGTTTGAATGTTAAAGAAAATATGTAGTGATCATCGGAGCTATCTCTAACTAAAAAACTGCCATCCGGTTCGTTTGAAAGTATTTTTTCAGCACCTTCAGAAGTTATTGGACCCCAGTACCAACCGAACTGAAATACAATCGAAAGTATAACAAAAACACCAATCACACCAGTGTACACGCTTTTGATGGCGAACGGTTTATGAACTGTTTTCTATGCTATACCTCTTGAACTTTTTCTATACTTGCAGTAAAGTCCATCGACGATTTTCTTTCACCTGATTTCCGTTTTTGGTCGCTAGTATCGCCCATTAGGTACCTTAAATCAGATTCTGGAAAGTGTAAGCCAAACAATACCAAATCAGCAACAAACGTGATCGACCATAATTATCCATACTAACAGATGCAGACGAATACGTACCATTAGCAGGAAGTGGTGGCAGCTTCCGAGGAGTGTTTATTTTTTTGCCGATTGTGCTTTCATTCTTGTCTTTAGAGGACACAACATTATCCTTCGTTCTGCTTGAAACGATCGACCGCTTATTGCTCAGGAACGGTTTGTGATGTTGTTGACGGCTCACACGAAAAATATTACAAAACTTTTGCTTAAGATTAACGGAAAAGTTAGACTTTTTGCACTGAGAACGTATCTCGTGGGAAATGGAATTGCGTTTACTGTCCGCCTTATCACTTGTATGTTTATCGACGACCTTCGATGATTTTCTGTCGAATATAATGTGGGGTTTATTGTTTTTACGCTCATGAATAGAGTTTATCTGTTCACTGTAGTTCAACAAATTATTCCAACTGTTTCTCTGTGACGCTTCTGAAAAAATATATCGATATGCATTAGTGTATTCAATGTGCGGATCAGGAAATGCTTCGAAAGTACACGATGAAAGATATCAAAACATAAATCAAAACACAATGTATGCTTAAAATTCAGTGAGCCACTCTGACTGTTTGTCTGAAGAAATCATCACGATTTGTACTATAAAACACATACACACACCAATGCTTCTCACTTCTTTTTTGAGATCACTGGGTGTAGCAAAACAACCATATAAATTTAAAAACTAAAAAACATAACATTCTTCGCGTACAAAACACAAACGAAACGATTACTAATAGCTTGGGTTGAGAGCAGCATACATTCAACTTGTATGGGATAAAAACTTACCATTCCGATTTCGATAAAAAGACGTTTCCGCATTGTACGTGTTCCGTATTAAATCAATTGGCGTTGTGTAGATGTCGGAATCAATAGGAACGTTGTAAAAATCTAAAATTTTGTTGTCGTCTAATGCATCGTGAGACATCGCTTGCGTTATGAATACCGAATCGTCTGCCTTATTTTTTATGGAATCAGTCAGCGAGTTATGTGAGCAAGATAAGCGAGTTCGAAGCGAATTTGAATTACGTTGAATCGTAGAAATATTGCTTTTAGTGTGACGGTAAAGTGTAACAAAGCACTGTGACCGTTTGCCCGGGCTCCATGTTTTAATTTTCAGCAAATACGTTTCCGATGAGTCAATTTTTGGCAAATGACAATTTAACGGGTCGTCGTTTACTTTACAAGCACTATTCTTTAGTTTATTCTTTTTCTCATTCATGGTGTTGGTTTTGCAGATAAGTTATACCGTTTTACGTACGTATCTTTGCAGTTGATAAGAGGACGTAATTATTCAATAGAGATGGTGTTAAATATGTACAATTGTAAACTGGTATATCCTGAAACGAGAAGCAGAAATAGGAGAATCAATTATTTAGCTGACTGTTTCTGATATTCGCCACAAATCGTTCCTAACATCAACTTTCCCTTTCGAGGAATGTTTATTTCATTTCAATGGGGCGAGTCCCAAGATCATTTACTCGGTATTTACGCTTTGTCTATATGCAGCAGCCATGTAATCAAACACTGGTTTGCGAAGATCTCACAACATGGGATACCAACCAAAACATTTACCTACATAATCACCGCGGTTTAGCAGGTAATCTATATAACAATTGGGTAAATTCATCAGGCGAAATGCAAACAATTCACCTGGTTTCTTATTGAGGTGAATAGATTCCCAAAGATAGCGTTCAACATTATGAGACCCAAGTCTTCGGTGTCGTTATCAGTAGGATTGTTAACATTTACGAAAAGCCAAGCATGTACCACAGATTTAAAGTATTAAACAAATGCGATACACCTTTTTACTTGTCTTGCTATTTTTTTCTCTCAGTTTACCCGGGCGTATATATACATATATATATGTCGTATATTAGTGTATATTAGTGTGTGAATGCGTGCGTGCGTATACCTCCAAGGGAATGAGTATTTGCCAATATCAATTTCGTTCGCACATTCAAGAATCTCTGCCCAACACACATTTTACAATTGTTTGTTCTCGGAGCAAAACTGTTCCATCAGTCCGATTCGCGTATCTTTGATCCAAGTTCACCCGACTTTGCGATGCGATGCAATTTGCATTTTCCTTTATGTGTAACTAACACATGTACAGACAATTATTTTTCACTTAGTAGCGCAGAGGATGCATTGCACACTCATTTAATTCTGCATATAGCCTAATTTATCCGAACTCCAATCTTAGCTACACCATAGATAATAAATATTCACACCTTAAATCACTTGAACACGAGATTCCTCATATTTGTAGGTTGCGTTGAAGATATGAAAAGGGTCACAAAGCACTATTAGCAATTTCTCTCATCTATATATATATAAATATATATATATATACATTTTATATTTTTCCTTTCTTGAAAGCTGTCAATGTGATTGCAGCCTGCCTTCATGCAGCTATACTTGCAACTTTGTTTCTTCGTGTTATCCCCTGATTGACAACAGCTGGTTTATTTGACATTTATAGCAATTCGTCCAAGGTTAGTATAGGAGGCTAGGTGATGAAAATGCTAAAACCAGCAGTAACCAGCAACAGCGTATCGCATAGGAGGGATAGGAGACTTACCAGGAAAAAAGCAGAACGATTGGTAAGCCAAAACCTGAAGGAGCAAAAAGACAAGCCGGAAAACGTCAACATGCTCTGTATTTCACCATCTAGTAACCTATATAAACCTTGAGTTGTGCCTATCGGTAGACCGGTTTATAGCACTAGACTTATATTTTAACACCCGTATTTTATCGAATCAACGAAGAAAATAAATAAAAGCAATTAATTAACCGTGATCAAAAGTTTCTTTTATCAGTATTACATCCCTGTTATCATATTTGGGACGACTAGTGTTTAAAAGTTATGAAAGGCCATCACCAACAGCGTGTTGCCCGACCGTTGCGTTAAAACGTCAAATGTCAAGCGCATCGTAATCGCATTGCCTGATTTCCTGTAATCACCCTAATGAAACGCTCTTCCTTTTGCGCCTCTGTTTAGAGTGAATCAAAACATAAAACGTAACTTACAAACAAGCAAAAAATACTCTGTTTAGTATACATATATTCGCATACTTTGCCAAAGCGTGTGTGGCACACGCGCGTGTTAGACATAAATATAGGTAAATGTGATTCTTGATCTTGATGCCCATACTTCCAAACAAAGGATGGCACAGTTCTGGAAATGCTACCCTTGAATAGCTCCAAAACCATAAAAAAACCATGTTGCAGTTTCTTGCGTCACCATGGTTAAAACATGCCGAATAACCATTTGCCAATGATTTCGTGATAATTACAGTGTTTTTATTCGTACATCCGCAAATCCGAAGCATCACTTGGCCGGCGTCATTTTGTTGAGTGTATGTGAATGTGTTTGACGACAATAACAATATCACAGTGATAACAGTGCTTGAAGCGAAGAGGCATACTCATTTCCTAAATTGAATACGGAATACGGAATAGCGTAGAATGAGCAGCAAAGCTGGTACATTGCGAGATTCCGATACAGATGAAGATAGCAGTGATGCAGATTCGTCGAAAGACCACCAAGACCATCGCCGATCGAAGGAAAAACGAAAGAAGCATAAAAAGCACAAGAAACATAAGAAGTCGAAGAAACACAAGAAGGGACGAAACTCGTCCGAGTCTGAGAGTCATCATAGCAAAAGTGGTGGTACTCGTGCTTTAATCGAATCCGATGACTTAATTGCGCCAACTTTAAACAAGAAATCATCACAAGCTTCGGCAGCTTCGCCAGTAAAGCACAGATATACGAAAGACAGTAAACATAATGGGAAGGAAGCTGAATCACATCGACAGATACCATCGCGATGGGATAGTTCGGGAGAAGGAGAACATTCCCGCCAAACGCTAGATAGCAAACATACCAGAACGTAAGATTTTGCAAAGTGAGAGATCACTTTTAAATTATCTGACATTTACTTTTTTCTATATACATTTCCAGACACCGTTTCGATTCCAGAGGGCTTACCACTGATGGGCGTGCTGATAGGGACCGTTCAAACCACGAACAATACAAATCAACAAGATCTTCACAATCGTCGAAGAGCGCTGACAGAAATATTCATTTCGATAATCAAGGTAATGTTCTACACGTAATTGCAATTATTGTTAGGCTATCAACACTTGCAGTACGTATATTGTTAATGTATGTTTGCTTGATTTAATGTTAGGCAACAGAAATGGAAACCATTATTCCCGTGGATTCGATAAGCAAGGATCTGGTCAGCGGTATCGAACAGATAGTAACAATCGCAGAATCCGTGACGCAAGCGGTTCGCGAGATAATGCAGCAAGTTCCAGCAGTCGGGACACAGGCCAGGAGCGCATTCATCAACGCGATCAAGATTTACAGGGTGACCAATGTAAGCAATCGGAGACAGATAAGTATGGCACTAGTGCTCGCAAACGCAGACATGGTGATAGTCCTCACAGACAAAGCATGGGGAGGGACGATGTACCGGCACAAAAGCGTGAGAAAAGTACGTTTCCTGTAAAAGAAGAGAAAGCCAGCCGTACCGATGAAGAAACACAATTTAAATGGGGTACAGATACGCATAACAAATCAAAACCGTCTAAAGCAAACGCTAACGGGGATCGTAATAGCGAATCGGCGGCGAATACGGGCGATTCTGCTGGCGATTCGGTTCCGATCGAAAAAGAAAAGCCCAACTTTGGTCTATCCGGCAAACTGACTGCCGAAACAAACACGGTGCATGGCGTTGTGATTGCGTACGCGGAACCGCCAGGAGCCCGAAAACCGAAACGACGCTGGCGGTTGTATCCGTTTAAAGGCGAGCAAGCGTTGCCCACACTTTACATCCATCGTCAAAGCTGCTATTTGATAGGACGCGACCGGAAGGTTTGCGATATACCTGTTGATCATCCGTCTTGCTCAAAGCAGCATGCTGTTTTGCAGTACCGTTTGGTACCGTACGAACGCGTTGACGGTACGAAAAGTCAATGCGTTCGACCGTACATTATCGATTTGGAGTCGTCGAATGGGACATTTGTAAACAATAAGAAAATTGAAACAAAGCGCTATCTTGAGCTGCGCGAAAAGGATGTGCTTAAGTTTGGATTTAGCTCTCGAGAGTACGTGCTACTGCACGAAAATAGCAAAGAAGACAATGAGGATGATGAAGGGTACGATGCATCCCCCGTCAAAAAACGAGCTTCTAGCGACTCTACAAAGATAGAAACAAAGTAGCCAAGTAGGCAACATGTCCATTCTTAAACGCATCTCTCTGAACCCGTTTTCGGTCATTTCACACTTAAGCGTCAAACCAATGTACGACTAGCAAAAGATTAGATGTAAAGCATATAAAGTATGCTCATTTTCGTGTAAATAAAGCATGTATTTTGATTCTTTACTTCACTTAGGAAGTGTTGGCATTACGTGATGTGAGACATACAATGTCTACCGCGTAAGCCAGAGATAGGCTGAATCACGCTCCCCTTAGCTAATTGAATAATTTCTTTAGACTGAAGTCGCTGATGAAGTTTGTTTATGCAAAACACTACCCTCTCTGTAAACATCTTGTACATATACAAGTCATAGTTATAATATGCATTTGATTGCTGTTGAATAAATTTGTCAAAATGGATTTTTTTTTCTACATTTATGAATAACTATCGAACATTGATTAGTTTAATAGATCACTATCGATTATTTCTAGTTAATATTCTTAAAATTCAACTGAAACAATTTCTCTTTCATCATCGATGAAATAAAACATATATTTCTCTTCCCTTACAAGACAAGACACATTGCAATCGCGGGTGCGCATTATTCAAAAACAATTCCTTGCGCCAGTGGTAAATCAGTCGAATGATTAACCGTGATGGTTGACCGTCGGGCATACTGTTTCCATGCGTCGGAACCGGACTCGCGCCCGCCGCCGGTATGTTTTTCGCCACCGAAAGCTCCTCCAATCTCAGCACCAGAGGGAGAAGTGTTAATGTTCACAATACCACAATCTGAACCATTCTCGCCAATCCACTGAGGGGGTTGGATAAAAACAAAAGGAAATGCATTAGGTGATTGTAGTAAATCTTTCTAATGAAAGCACTGCTATAATTGAAGCCACTTACTTGGAAGGCTGATTGGATATTGTTGGTGAAAAGGGCCGATGAAAGGCCTTGATCTACTTCATTGTTCCAGCTGATTGCTTCGGTTAAATTCTTTGCTCTAAACACGTACACGATCGGTGCGAATGTTTCTCGTTTCACTACCGGTGCATCGTGCGGCAGATTGGAAATGATTGTTGGTTCGACGAAAAATCCGGGCCGATTAATAATTTTTCCACCGCACTCGATTTTACCACCCAAAGCAACGGCCTCCTGTATCGTTTGTTTGTAATTCTCTACCGCCTGCTGGTTGTGTACCGGTCCGTAGAGTGTGGCTTGATCCAACGGGTGGCCTACACGCTGCATCAGATTAGTATAGCGTTTGACGAGCTTCTGGATGAACCCGTCGTACAGCTTTTCGTGTATGATCAAGCGTCGCGTGGTCGTGCAACGCTGCCCGGCTGTTCCGATGCAACCGAAAAATGCGGCATCTAGTGCCATCTCCTGTGGAGCGTCCTCATTGATTATGAGCGCATTGTTACCGCCCAGCTCCAGCAAGCAGCGCCCAAACCGACGCTGCATTTCGACGCCGACCGTTCGACCCACCGCGGTACTGCCGGTGAACGACATCAGCTTAACACGTTCATCTTTCACCATTTGTTTGCCAATGTCATCTCCTCCTTGGCAGAGTGTCACAACCGGCGGGAGGTTGTTGCGCTTGATCACGTCTGCCACGATTTTCGTAGTGGCCACGCTCACCAGCGACGTGCTCGGGGCACCTTTCCACAGTACCGTGTTGCCGATGGTAAGTGCGATGGCCGCATTCCATCCAAACACTGCGCACGGGAAATTGAACGCCGATATCACACCCACCAAACCGAGCGGATTCCATTTCTCCAGAATAGTGTGCTGTGGCCGTTCGGATGGAAACACTGCACCACCGACCATGCGCGACAGTCCCACGGCGTAATCACATATATCGACAAATTCCTGCACCTCACCAACACCTTCCGGCAGTATTTTGCCCATCTCAAGGGCGACCAGTTTGCCGAGCGGTTCCCGAAACTTCCGAAGCTCATCGCCGATCTGTCGAACGATCTCGCCCCGGAACGGGGCGGGCAATTTTTTCCATTCCTGGTAAGCAGCGACACCAGCACTCAGACAACGTTCCAGATCTTGCACCGAGCCGGTAGTTACTTCCGCTATTACACGCCCGGTGGCCGGGTCGATCGACTGCACGGTGCTTGCCTTCCCGGCAACCCATTCACCATCGTACACACCGTTATTGGTGCGGTTCAGACCGAGATCTTTCAGAAAGCTGTAGTTATCTTCTTCCACCAGGTAAGTGGCCATGCTTCGAGCGAATCTTGCGGTACTAGCTTGATAAAACACGTTGGTCAACTTGAGAGATCTGTGCAACAGTGCAGTTAACATGCTGCAAACTTTCGATCGCACGAATAACTTTGTGTTCTTTCGGTTTGGTGCCGTACACGCTGTGACTAGCGTTGGAATGGAGTACAGAGCACCTTACTCTGCCCGAGAAATAGGCTTGCAGTCTGCTGGAGGTCCTGTTGGCAACTGTGTAGCTACGGTGACTCTTTCTTACCCCATGTGACACTATCTTCAATTTGTTATCAGTTTGAAATACTTTCGCTTAATTGTGTATATTGCTCCGCCTTCTTGAGCGATTGAGCAGATGGATTTTGCTCTATGAATGTGCATGGTCAAGTTGATAAGAGCAATATAATGCCTTTTAGTTGAGAGTGGTGCCACATACATACACAGCATTATGTTATCTCTGTGTGTTTCCAAGAGTCTTCTTCAAGGGTTTTATACTGCTCTGAACAGTTATCTCCTAAATGTTTTATTCTGTGCGCGTTGGAATGCATATGTTTGCTATGATAGAGAGCGTGCGTTGGTAACGAAACATTACGGTTCACTGTTTAAAACTATAGGGTTCGTATTGCGGTACTGTAGTTTTTGACTACCGGGTGCAAGACTCACTCCCTCATAGTACAAGATTGACTTGAGATCCCATCCATCCCAAGAAACTATCAGACAAGATTTCGAAACTGAAATTCATAATTCATAATTTATTCATAATTTGTCTGCCTCGTGGCTACACAAATGATGCTTAATGACTACTTAAATTATAGTAACTGCTAACCTAACCTAACCTAACAACTAAACCTAACTAGAAAGAAGAACGAGCACGGAAGGAAGATAAGGACGAGTTAAAATCAAAATCTTGAGCCGAGTGGTTGAAGCTGCCCATAGCACGAATCAATGGATCTTTGCGACCAACTGCAGAGCGCCTTATTGGGACAATCAAAGGGGGGCGAGGGCGCAAGGATCGAGA
>KZ062983.1:58841-88218 GCA_002091835.1 Anopheles maculatus
GTTTGAAATACTTTCGCTTAAATGTGTATATTGCTCCGCCTTCTTGAGCGATTGAGCAGATGGATTTTGCTCTATGAATGTGCATGGTCAAGTTGATAAGAGCAATATAATGCCGTTTAGTTGAGAGTGGTGCCACATACATACACAGCATTATGTTATCTGCTTAATTGTGTATATTGCTCCGCCTTCTTGAGCGATTGAGCAGATGGATTTTGCTCTATGAATGTGCATGGTCAAGTTGATAAGAGCAATATAATGCCGTTTAGTTGAGAGTGGTGCCACATACATACACAGCATTATGTTATCTCTGTGTGTTTCCAAGAGTCTTCTTCAAGGGTTTTATAGTGCTCTGAACAGTTATCTCCTAAATGTTTTATTCTGTGCGCGTTGGAATGCATATGTTTGCTATGATAGAGAGCGTGCGTTGGTAACGAAACATTACGGAAGACAATGAGGATGATGAAGGGTACGATGCATCCCCCGTCAAAAAACGAGCTTCTAGCGACTCTAAAGAGTCTTCTTCAAGGGTTTTATACTGCTCTGAACAGTTATCTCCTAAATGTTTTATTCTGTGCGCGTTGGAATGCATATGTTTGCTATGATAGAGAGCGTGCGTTGGTAACGAAACATTACGGTTCACTGTTTAAAACTATAGGGTTCGTATTGCGGTACTGTAGTTTTTGACTACCGGGTGCAAGACTCACTCCCTCATAGTACAAGATTGACTTGAGATCCCATCCATCCCAAGAAACTATCAGACAAGATTTCGAAACTGAAATTCATAATTCATAATTTATTCATAATTTGTCTGCCTCGTGGCAATGAACGAGAGGATGCTGTGGGTTGGTGGGAGCGAAATGTCAGGGACTGACAATGGTGAAGATAACTGCCCGCCCACCGGAGCAGCGAAATTGCTAGAGAAGTGCTCAGCGAAGAGAGCACAGATGTCGGTGTCATTCTCTGCCAAGACCGTGCCAAGGGACATAACGGAAGGGATAGGAGAGGACTTACGCCGCTTGTTGACCTAAGACCAAAAGGATTTGGGTACGGCAATGCAACCAATAACCAATGAACAAGATAGCAGAGGAATAACTACACTCTTACTGTTGCCTTGATTGATTATAACCACGCATAAGGCATTATAGTGAAGGGTAAAAGCTATACCCCACTTTGGCTTTACGGTCTTAACGTAGTAACTAAGCTGGCAAGTCCTAAATTTAGGGCAGAATGCAGATTTTTTGAATTCGGTTTTACTTAGTCTGCGTTGTAAGTGATATTTTTATTACAAGTAACCTTAAACAGTCCGTGTCTCGTTGCTATTTGATCCAGCAAATATTTATAGCATATTTTATTGCGAAACATAATCAATTAAAATACTGGCATTTTTAAAAACATTCTTACAAGCCCATACCGTACGGTTTGAGGAACCAAACGGAAAGCATTGTAAAAGAAAAAGTAACGCCACGGTTCACACATATAAAACGATTTAGGGGTTTCGTCAAATAATACGCGTCGAATGCAAACAGTTAACGGGTCGGATTGTTTAAAATGTTCCAGCTTCCGCTGTTCGCACAGCGGATCAAGATAAGCACGGTAGCGGCTAAAGTAATCATGGTAGAATGTGCGCTGTGCTTCAGTTAGATTCGACCACATTTCGTCAAAGTATTTCACCTGATGTGAACAAATGTTGGAATGGAATACAAACGATCCGGGCATAAACTCAATCACGGGAACGCTGTGACACGTAAGCTCCATCCGTAATGCCTCAGCCCAGGCTCGAAGCGCTGCTTTGGTGGCAGAGTACACGCTCAATCCTGGCAGGGCTTGACTTCCGCAGTGGCTAGTAACGATCACTAATCTAGCCCGAGATTCTCGCACCATATCGAGCAGCGGTATCGTGAATGACATAGTGCCGACAACGTTAACATTAAGCTGCAATCTAGTTAAACTTTTAGACAACCATTCCGCTTCACCAAAACACATGATCCCAGCATTATTAACAAGCCCATATAAACCTGCAAGACGAATTTGATTGTCAGTGAGGGTGCGTTAAGAGCGATGGGGATGCTTTGTAACTTACGAACTGGATCGCTGGATGTTGCGAACCACTGCCGTATCTCTTGCTGCGTGCTTTCAATACTTTGCTGGTCGTTCAGATCCATTATCAAAATGATCGCCCGTCCCGTTAGTTTTCCTTGAGATTCTAAACTCTTGTATCCTTCCGAATCTTGGCTAAGGCACGTGGCTATTACTGTCATGCCAGCCTTTAGGCACATGTATGCCATATTGTAGCTGTGGTATTTAAAGTTACAATCCAATGGTGAATGAATGAGGTGTAAAGCACTTGAACTACAACATTTGCCTACCCTAAGCCCGAGTCACAACCCGTTATAATGACTACTTCATTGATGCTTAACTTCGGGATCGGATTTCTCGGTCTCCAATGCTGCAGTAACCTAATAAATACGACACAAGCACAACTGCTCGCAAACAAAATGCCTGCAGCTTTACTGGCTGGTTTATTAAACCAGCTGAGCAGTATCTTCCAGCTCATAGTTTTGCAGTGAGATGAATTTGCTGTGGCAATGATAGAAAGAACGATTATGGAATAAGAAAACTTATAATATATATATCTCAGTTATCAAGGCGAAGAAATATTTCTTGATTAATTTCATGTCCACTTATCCTGGTAAGATACAGGATGGCTTGAAGCATCATAAATAAACAACCAAACAAACAATCAATGTGCAACGCGCGCATGTATCGAATTAACACACAACATTAAACTCACATTTCTAGTGTAACACACCTTCAACGCGGTTATCTTACGGTTTTGATAAGTGATCTGAAGCTTACGGCGATCTTGTCGCGGAATTAAGATCTTATTTCAACGCACTGCTCAACTGCACTGTTACCGACGTTCTAGCAGCGATCTCGTTTTTGGAAAAATGTGAGAATATAAATCATCAAACGCACACTACTTTATGATTAAGACAAGCCGAATTATATAACAAACTCATTAGTATGTGTGTGTGTAATCCCCAGAATAAACGAAAAATGAGATGTTTCGATAGCAGCGGTTGCTTCGAGGTGGTGCTATGCTCTCGGCAGGAATCGCAAGTAATCATTTACGTTTTTTACACGCTTGAAATAGTAAGATCAAGCGTGGTGCTCATTATTTACTCTGTTTCTTTTCTTTCGTTACGTTTGTAGCGAATTAGACACGTTACGGGTATTTCTAACGTATGCATTTATCGAACAATTGTTAGCTGGTATGGGGGACTGATCAACAAATGTTATTTTTATTTCCTAACAAGTTGTAATTGGAAAGTAGTTTTTCGTTACATTCGCTACGGTTGTACGTTCGATTTGATAACGGTGCGAACACTGACAAGCTTTTGATTTTGTTCTGTTCGTTTCAAGTTAAATAAACACAAGCGTTGCAGATGGAAAATACAGCGTTGAAAACGTTACTTCGATTTTAATAACTATATAGTTGAATGGGAATAAATAAGATTAATAATTAAAAATGAGAAAAACCACTTGCGTTCACGCATGGCCGGAGGTTTGCAACACCGCCAAACGATTCGATTTGGGTTTAAACCTCTGCTAGATCACACATTCCATGTACGGGACTTGTCAATGGCTTATTCAAATTACATATACAAGACAGAAATAGATCGATAATTGTACAGTGCCTTCAAACGAACTGGACATCAAAGGAGAAGCATACATTTGCTGCATTTATATTAAGAAATAAGTTTATTGTTCCATCTGTATTGTGATCACTTTATTTTGATTCAATAAGACTGAATACGAAGCCATATGCGTTTAAGGATGTAAGGTGTAATTTGTTAGCCCGTGGACACAAACGTTTTTTTTTAAATCAACGTAGACACGAATTAATTTCATGATTACCAACCTATAGAGCGCAGATATGCTTTTGCGGCTCGATGTGGAAACAATGTTTGAATGCTTGATTGATGGCCCGGCAGCAGAGACCTACTGCAAGCTAGAGAGTGGCTGGGCGAGAGAATTGTTAACAAGTAAAACAGAGCCGGGAAGTGTGAATTCACATTCATTCTACAGAATTTGTAACAGATTTGATAGTTGTTGTATTATCTGCCACATTACATTGATTGCAGTTGCACAAGAACAAAGTCGACGGGCTGGAACACAGAACGCACAGTCGCTTCAAAGGTGACGGATTAGAGGAAGGATGAATTACTTGAATATTTTTCCCTGATTGAATTTGCGCCCATTCTTGTCGGTACCGCTCCAGGAGAAGTATTGTGCAACTAGCTGCTTTGTTTCTTCCGACGCTGGGTCTAGCTTCTTCCAATCGTAAACTTCATAGTCGATCTGCCAATCTGGGGACAGCTTGAACGCTAAGTCCTGGCCGCGCCATACCCACACGCCGGAAATTGTACTGTTGTTATCCTCGCCAAACAGACAGACGGACGCGAAACTTTGCTTGCGCATTTTGTCCAAACGTTGGAACATTCCCGTAATCAAATTGCAGCTCATGAACACCTTCGTGAGCTCTTCCGCGTATTTGTACTCGCCGTACCAAATCGAATAGTTGGCCGGATCGAATTTGGTCCAGAAGTAGGGGATCGATTTGGCCTCCTCCTCATTCGAGTAGAAACGTTTGAAGTCATCGAAGTTGAACGTGCCCTTCGGCAACGCTTCGAACGGGTCATTCTGTTTCGGTTCGGCAGCAATCAATTCGTCGGCGGCATCCGGTTGTTCGGCGGCGGTATCAGGCTCAGCGGCCGCTTTTTCTGGGGCCGGTTTCTTCTCCTTCTTTTCCTTCTTTTTATCGGCCGTGACGGTTCCTCCGCTCACCTTTGCCTGGAACTCCGCATACTTCTTTGGGTCTGCTTGCGCAACCTTGACGCAAAGAGTTGGCGGCTTGACAACGGCTAGAACCTGCGGCTGGTTCATCACTGTTGTGAACCACCGAGTAACGGCTCCGAACGGTGTACGGAAGGCGGGATCGAGCACATATTCGTAGGCGTGTAGCAGGGTGGCGAATACCACAACATCGGCAAGTGTAACTCGCTCGCCCACCAAAAACGTTTGCTTCAGCAATCGGTTGTTGAGGACGGTCAGACCACGGCGCAGTTCTTCCTTAGCACGCTCGACGTTGTTCTTGTTGTACGGCACAATGCCAATAATCGGGAAGGTCCATCCCTGCACGGCAGGCAGTAGCTCGTTGTCGGCGAAGCTTAGGAAGGATTGGACTTCGGCACGATGGAAATCGTTCGTACCTCGCAGTTGTTCGTTGGCAACGTAGTAAGCAATCGCATTGCTTTCCGTTAAGTATTTTCCGTCCTTCGTTTCGTATGCCGGCACCTTTCCGCTGGGGAACTTTTGCAAAAACGAGTCACTGCTGTTGGTTTCCCCAAACACAAAATCGGGAGCCACCTTCACCGAAACGCCTGAATATTGAGCCGCAATCAGTACTTTGAAAGCACGGAAATTCTCCGGGTATGTGTACAGTGTCTGCAAAGATGAACAATCAATTCGTTTAGAAAGGTTGAAAATCACGGACAGAATGTGGTTCACCCCGTTTCCACTACGCATAAACAGTGACTTTATAATTTAAGAATACACGAAGAAGAAACAGTAGTCCTAAAATAGCTATCGTCATTGTTAGGCATTGTGTCACATCCCGATACCCGGCTTATTCATCGGACTTTCGATACGCAGCAAATACGGTGTTTAGTTCAGCACTTGTAGAGAAAAATGTTCCCTTTACTTACACCGGCCATTTTGCTGTTGTTTTCCGAAGATTTCGATCAACTTTACACGCTTTTAGCAGAATTAAGTTGATTCGCGTGTTTCACAAGTACGTGTCCGTCGGTGGCGGAAATGAAAAGGAGGTCGCCACCGTCGAAAGTAACGACGTTTGGTATATAGGACAGCAAGCTTCCGCTTATCCGTGGCATTTCTAACCTTTAAGGTTGATAGAGCAGAGATGTGATTAGAAACTCGTTATACAATCTTGCTGCACCGGGAAATGGTAAAGGGAGGGAAAATATAATTGTTAAATTACATTTAACCACCACTTGACGCGATACTACTCCCTTAGAGCCTGAAAGTGTAGCTGAATGGCATGATCAGCTCTCCTAAAAACAATCAAATAACTTTAAACCCGGATAATCGAGATTGACGCATCTGTCGTGAACAACAATATTCGGTGATGTTCTGAGAAGATATGATGGATTTAAACAAATCTATCATTTCAGTGGTAGGTTATGAACGTTTATCTCGTAGTCATTTGCATTGTAATGGTATAGTTGTGCAATGGGGACCATTGGCAGTGCGCCAAGGGGTTCTGTCAAGGTGTGTACATCATACGAAGAACATTATATATGCGTGTGATGTAAACGCCACTGCACAATTTGATTATTGAATTTTATTCCAGCCATCAAAGTGACATCAGACTACCTATGATGGCGTCATCAATGGCATGCTCCATTCTTTGGTTTTCTCTTTCGCTTTCACCCCTTGTCCATTGTGTTGGTTTATTTGCCTGTTCGCTTGTACAACATGGACTGTCAGCTTACCGCATCGTACATGTCAAAAGTATGGTGTGTAAAGTATGCCAAATTATCACAAAAGGAAAGTTACGATTAATAACAATCAATGATGGTTCGAAGAAGTAATGTCCCCTAATTCCGGATAGTTTGATCTTGTCGTGAACTTGTCTAGTGCATGAACGAATTGTCGACAGTATCAAGTCTCCCGTACGCAGCATTTTGCCTATGACGCTGTAAAAATTGTGACAACAAAAACTGAGAACCAGCACCACCGTTTACTAGCGAAAGAAAATACTATATTTATCGGCTTACATTATGCATCCAATTCCGATATATAGTAATAAACTATCAACTTGAGTAAAGCGTTCACCATCAAATGACTGAATAACGGTGCATGAGAACAGCAGTATGCGAAGGAGCTGAACAAATCAATAATCAATGTTTTTTTTTTCTTACAGAAGATTCCTGTTTGTGCGATCCCTATTGCACGGTAGTTTCGGTCATACAAGGAATAACACCAATAATCATCTGTTCTGTTTGTTAATGTTCTTTTAAACATTTGTGTTGTGCACGTATGTTTCTATAAAGAGTCTAAAATTGTAAGTATAGTTCTTTCATAATAACATGTAGCGTTTCTCACTCCACCTACCTGACGCGTTCCCTGGTTGTTTGCTTAGTTTTGTTGTTGTGCGTTTTGCAACAATTTAATCTTTGCTAGTAACTCTAAACCTGTTGCGACGGTCAATGGTAGCCCTGTATGTAGGCTGCCTATGATCGTAACATGATGGCAGGATACTCTAGCACAGCTTAAGCAAGCATTAAGACCAATTCACATATATTGTGCAGTACAATTGATAATTCTAGTACTACCGATAGCAGGGAGCAATCTAACGTTTCTGCATATTTACAGGCATCCAGGGAAATTGTGAATGGAGCAGTTTGCGCTGTATATTGTTGTCAAAGCAATTGGAGAGTTAACTCAGTGCCAGCTGCTGCTCTAAGGACCGTTGAATCAAAAGTCTCAACAGCATGGTAACGCACACCATGAGTAATTCACTTGCAACACTATGTAACATAGGCAATTCGTGTTATATGAATTCGGTGCTGTACACCTTACGATTTGCACCGAACTTTACGCATAACCTGCATCATCTGGTAGAGTTTTTGGAGCTCGTGCTACATAAAGCGAATACCGACAAAAAGTACATAGTACACCATGATGAAAATGCTCAAAATGAGCTAAATGTGATTAATTCGAAGCCTAAATCTTCCCTCCTCGATCATAATGCCACTTCCGGGTCGGAAACTGTCAGTGCCCACACTTGGAGCGGCAAAGATTTGATTCATCATGACCGAAATGTGAATGGGTATGAAAAGCTGACAACAAACAGAACCACCCTCTCATCCAACGGTTCTGGCGCGCTCAGCGAAATAAGCTTTGGTGATAATGATAAATGCAGTGTTCTAAGTAGTCCTACGCATATATGTAATTCCTGTAGTGCGGCTAAGCCTACCTGTGCTGGTGATAATTGTAATAGGTCAAAAAATTCGGAAATAAGCTATAGTAATGGAAGCGGAACGAAAAGTAACAGGCAGCTGGTATGCGAAACGTTGCACGAATTGTTTCACAGTCTCGCTCGGAATGAGGCGTCCGATGTAATTGAACCTTTTCATGCCGGTGGTTTGCTGGAGGCCGTACAAAGTGTCAGCAGTACGTTCGAGGGAAATCAGCAACAGGATGCACATGAATTTCTTATGTGCATATTGGATAGTGTGCGAGAATCATGTCAAATACTTAACAAACATTTAATAGAAAATCCAGATATTCTAAAAATTAGGTAATTGCAAATTCTTTCGAAATCCGCTGTTGACCGCTTGAAAGCGAGGCATGTATTTTTAACATCAATGTTGTTTGTTTTTTCCAGCCCGGTTCAAACGCTTGAGAAAGCCGCTTCAACAGATGTAACGATAAACAATAGCAATGCTACAGCTGTAAATTCCGAATCGAAACTTAGCAACACGCAATTTATTGCGCGTAACATATTTCGCCGGCGTAAAGAATCGTTAAAAAACAACACCAAGTCATCCATTAAGGAAGTGCGATACGAGCAACCGGCTAATACCGTCGTAAGCGTTCAACCCGCTTCGGCAAGCACCTGTGTACATAACTGTATTGGAAAGCAAAAGATCAATCTGCCTAACACAACCACCGGCGGAGGCCAGGAGCCTAGTGTTGCTCAAGAACGATTGAAGCAACGCATCCGGACGCTAGGTTTAAATTTCTTTTGCGAAGATTTTGAAGGTGTCACTGTATCGAGAACGCGATGTCTATCATGCGAGACAGTTACCGAACAGAAGGAAACGATGATAGACATTGCCATTCCAATTACATCCAGCGAAGTGAGTGACGCCGTAAAGAACCCTCAACAATTTTATCAGGTATGTTATTTCTATGTCGTTTTTTGCTAGCTATTAGTCATTGAAGGAAGGTCTGATTGCTTACTGAACTTCTTTGCAGGACGCTTGCATAACCCAGGAATATTTTAGGGGCGATAATAAGTATCGATGTGAAGTTTGCTCTGGCTACACCGAGGCATGCCGTACCATATCCTTTGATATTTTGCCACGATTGCTGGTCCTGCAGTTGAAACGCTTTAACGGTGATATGGAAAAAATCAACAGTTACATACCAACACCGTTTATACTGCAGTGCTTTTGTGCAGAATGCATAGGGAAATCGGACAGCGAAAAGAGGCACATTTATAGATTGTACAGTGTTATAACGCACGTAGGCGCTCGAATGTCCGTCGGCCATTATATCGCATACACGAGCTCGCTCCAGATCCCACTGCACTACATCAATTGTGTGAAGGATCGTCAACGAAGAGCTTTACTTGCGGCCGCCTCGTTCGAAACTCAACATAATCTGCACGCCTCCGATGGGATGAACAATGCCGGTGGAATTTCGAGCAAAAATCAAAGCAGCAGTGCCGAGAAAAGGCCTGCCGGTCAATTAAAGAAGCTGTTCGGTAGCAAAAAAACGTCCAGCGCAGGAGATATAAGCAAAAAGCTAAAGAACAACGTTATCAACCGCTTCTCTCCCATCAATGGCATGGAAAGCTTGCAGCTTAACGCAAATGCCGATAGCAGTCTGGAAAAGCCCGCCAAACCAGGCTACATGGACAACTTCTACGGTACGCACAGTATCGATGCCGGTATGAACCATGCGCAAGGTGCTGGCGATTTTCTGCTCAATGGAAGCGAAACCGGCACCGGCCTGTCTTGCCAGAGCATTGGTTGCTGTGCCGTGCTCACAAAGGCTATGCTGTCGAACGATATCATGCATCCGGCGTCTGGCAACGGTAGATGTTTCATCGATGACGATCTAGTGAGCGAAAACACACGCAACGGCAGTGCCCATAACATGTCGCCTCTTACAACGGGATCAATATGCAACAATAATTGTGTCCACAACCATTACAAGCTGGGCGCTTCCAACGGCGAAGATCGATCGAGCATAGCAGCCTGTCACGGCTCACTATTTTCCAACGCGGTCAATAACGACGATAATAACAAAGGTCTAAGCTATGGCAATGTCGTCCACGAGACGATAGCGAATCAGCAATTAACTTGGTACATGTGTGACGATGACAAAATTAAAATCATGACTCAGCCAGAGTTTGAGGAGGTGCTTTCGCCGAACCGTCGTCACGTGACAACGCCATACTTGCTATTCTACGCCCGGTACGATGTACAGCAAAGCCAACATAATCAATCCAAGGAGCAAACGATATCACCGGCACAGCAGCATCAGCAGCAGCAGCAGCAACCGTTTGAACACAAACTACATACAGCACTTACAAAACACGTACCGCCAACAACTAAATCTGCCACAATCTCTGTCTAAGTTAGTTGAGAAAGATGTAAACCCTACTTCATATAGTACGCGTGTGTATAGTTTTACGGAGTAAGCCTTCTTTTTTCTTTTCTTTGCAAATAAAATGAATTACTATGTTACAGGATAATCATCATCGCGGATAAAAAGCAAACTGATTCTAAATCATCCCCTTTATAGCTTATTGACAAACAAAAACAACATTACAAGAAAAATGTTAGATATTAGCTTTGAACAGACAGAGTGGGAAAGCATGAAATCAGAAACACATTAGAAACCAATAAAACAAACAACCTGAGCATTGTTCTATATATAATAAAAGACTAATAAAATCATGTTTGATTGTTGTATCACGTTTGTTGCTATAATAATGCTATAATAATCTAGTGCTTCTCTAATTCGAATTTAATTTTAAAACAATAGGATAAATTGTATTTTTCTTTTGTAAAGCAAACTGACGATTGTAGGAAGATAACTGGAAGAGAATGTATTTGTGATTTTGATGCTGTAACCATCATCCGTTTGTTTTGTGTATTGCCTTAAGTATAACTATTTATTTAATAAATTTAAAACAATATCATTCAAGTGTACGTTGTAAAAAGCAAAACGCAGTTTGAAATTTATGTAGTTTGTTTTATTTTTTTGTTTGTTTTAAAAATGATGGCCAGAATTACATCCACACAGATCAATAGTGTAAAAAAAAACCCCCCGAATGGAATCTTCACACCGAACTGATTAATGTTTTCATGTGTGATGTGGGTCGTTGTTAACCCTGTTAAGTACTATAACGCTTAACGTCTATCGGTCGTTAGAAGTTATCTATCAAATTTAGTAGATGGTCTGAGGCGGACCGAGTAGTTAAGACAGGCAGTAAGCGTTCCATTTTGTGAATGTTAGTCGCAGCCCATTTGCTGTTCGTTTGCGCCGTTTCTAACGCTTGCTTCACGCCTTGGTTCGCCTTCTCGAACAGCGTTGTCTTTTTCTGTATCAGCTCGTTCAGCTCCTGCACTTCCTTGATGGAAAACATTTGTTCCGCCAGCGGTTTAATATAGCGCGACAATCGCGAAGTATCCGGGCTCAAGCTGTAGAAAAAAAAGGGAATTCAAACAATTAGCATAACCAATGTAGTGTAACCGCAGTCGCAGTTACACTTACTAGTCGTAAATCTCATCCGCGCGAGTTAGGAAAAAGCTTTTCGCTGCGTTAAAGCCTGCATCGTTACGGGAAACACTGCTGAACAGGATCGTTGCGTCTTGCTTGCGCACACCGGACGTACTGTTGAGGGACCACTGGAGGAATCGTTCTACCAGCCACAGCTGGCGCGTACAGGAAAGCGATCCAATGATCATGATCTTTTCTGCACCGACGTTACTTTGCAGGTATCGGCGCCAAAGGAAGTTCCACTGCGTGTCGTTACCCTGGCGTATTGCGTTACAGTAAACTACGGGCCGTAAATCTATCGGGACTGGGTTGTTCGCGTCCGGGTTGGATTCGTTCATCCAGCGAGCGAACAGTTCCACCGAACGATTAACACAGTCGCCTACCTCGAACCGGCAGGCCCAGGAAGCAATCAACGTTAATTGTTTGATTGCATCCAGTCGGTCGGATGATTTTCTAGTCATGTTAAATACCTCCAGTCGCTCGTAGATGGGCTCCAATATGTACTGGACGTAGCTCTTGAAAATGTCATACAGTGGCGTACGCTTTAAGATTCTGTTCAAGCTGTTCAGATTGGTAAGGGCAGATTTCCATGGAATGTACTCCGCTTCCTGCCGCAAGTAGTTGATCATGGCAAAAGCGATGCCGTAGTTTTGCTGTCCGGTCCAGGCGAGATCCATCGCGTCGTCAATTAATTGTGCACGGTTCAGCAGACCAATTGCATCGTAGTTCGGCCCATTCAGCTGAGCGATAATCAACCGATAATTAGTCTTATCATATTTGACCTTATACAATCCCGCTAGCTGTATGTTAAATATCACCCAGTGCTCCGAATCCGGTAAATCATCCAGCACTTTAACTTGCTTTTCGTTGTCCTTTGCGTTGCTACATTCCATCCAACCTTTCGGGAGTGTGTCGTTAAAGTCTGGCTCCTTGGCGGTGGTGTAAGTTAGTGGAATCCACCAGCAATAATCCGTAACGTTTTGATCTGCCGGAACTTCCGATGACACGAAGCGTGTTTGAGTTATGTTGGCCGAGTTCGCGCCATAGTTGCGGGTGACGCTAATGATCGGATATCCTGTTTGCAGTGTCCACGAATCCATCACCTTCTTCACGTCTATAAAATCGGGCAGTACTCCATTTGCGTGTGCCTCTTCGGTTAGAGCTTCCCATAGATTATCCTGTTCCGCGTTACCGTAAGCATGGCGCTGCAGATATCGACTCACCCCATCGCGGAACGTTTCTTCGCTCAGGAACAGATGCATCATGCGTATTACGATTGAACCCTTCTCGTACGAGATGGCATCGAAGATTTGTGAAATCTGATTCGGATGGCCAATTTCTACCGATATGGGGTGGCTCGACAACAGGGAATCAAATTTGAAAATATCCAGCGTGTTCGATATGGACTCCTCCTCGAGCGAAAACCACTCGGGATGTAAATAATCCACGCCAAGACTAGCGACGTACGTAGCAAAGCCTTCGTTTAGCCACAAATCGGTCCACCAACGCATCGTGACCAAATTGCCAAACCATTGGTGCGCTAGCTCGTGCGCAATTACAGACGCAACGCGATGCTTGTTGCTGGCGGTCGAGATATTCGGATGGTAAAGCAGCGCTGTCTCGCGGTACGTAATAAGGCCCCAGTTTTCCATCGCTCCCGACGCGAAATCGGGAATGGCAATCATATCGATTTTAGGCAGCGGAAACTTTTGATGAAAGTAATCTTCATAGAAGCGCGTAACCCTTGGCCCTATGTCACGCGCATAATCTACCTGATCGATCGCGTCCCGGCGGGTCCAAATTTTAAACACGACATCGCCTGGTTCCGACGTTGTCGCTTCGCGATATTCGAAATCGTTAACGGTGTACGCTACTAAATAGGTAGACATCGGCACAGTCGTATTAAATTCATCCAACACCCAACCCGGCATATTGTCTACTGGTACGGTGCGGTTTACTGGCATGTTGCTCAGCGCAACGTATCGTTCGTGGTGCGCCAAGGATATGTCAAACGTTGCTTTCATTTCGGGCTCATCAAAACACGGAAACGCTTGACGCGCATACGTCGGCTCGAACTGTGTCACCGCTAGCCAAACCTTTTGCTTGGTGCGCTTATCCAGATAGCTGCTTCTGTAATAGCCGAGTAATCCGGTGCCAAGATTGCTCTCGAACGGGATGGAAAGCTCGTATCTGGCACCCTTTTTCAACGGTGTGCTAACGTGAAACACGGCATAATCGTGCTGCGTTACATACTCTACGCTCTTTACGTCAATCTCAGGCGAGGACTTTTGTGGAGTGTCCTTGTTAACTTCACGCAACAAAATTTGCTGCTCGAGGAGTGTTAAATTTTTCGAATGTAAAACAACACTGTCCGCATCTTCATGGCATATAAACTGCAAAGTAAAACACAGAATAATCACATTGCAGCAGATGTAGCTATCCTGTTTGTATTATACTTCCAAATAGCTTACCCGTATCGTAACATGACCGTGAAAAACAAATCCTTGCTCATCGCCGAGATGTGTGTAAACACGTAGATTGTAATGTTCGGGAGAGATTGATTTAGGTAGTCGATAACTACTGAATGCATTGTTCGAGTCACCCAACGTTCCTGCTATAGCAGCAAAAATGACTGCCAGTAGCATTGTACTTCGCTTCATGGTCATACTAAATCATGCAAGGTATCTTGAACGAAATCAATCGATAAAAGTTAGATTCGAAAGCTGCACATAGTGATGTTAATTAATTGACCTGCAATAACTATTAACACTTTGGCTAATCATACCAATACGCATTTGATCTATCAATTATTTCTCAGTATAATCCTATTTTATATTTTACATTCTGTAAGAAATGGACCATTTTTCTTCAAATATTAGGTTGGAATACTAGAAAAAGAACTAAATGCTCGGGACATTATCATTGGGTCAGTGGGTAGCGCACGACTCAACAGCATGCGTAGTGTGTGTGTGTTAAACCGTCCAAAACACCAACGCAAAGGTAGGTTAAGGCCGACCACGGTTGCGATGGTCGCAACGGCTAGCTTCAGTATTCTCCAAACATAAAACCCCGAACAACGAACTACTCGGATGAAAAGCTCTGACGACATCACACTTTTGCGTGTCCATTAACTTCACTATCTCTCGTCTTGATAAACTCAATGATCTTTCAAATTCTTCTCTATATTATACGTGACACAGAACGTAGCAAATCACTTGTATTGTAGCTTAATTAGCACGCACAACCGAACTCACCAAGATCTTGACACCTTCTTCTCGCATCGCTTACCATCGAACATGGCATTTATATGCGAATTGCCGTAAGGCGCTTCATAAAAATGCTGGATGCGTTTAACGATGGTACAACTGAAAGCAAAAACCCACCACAGCGATACCTAGCCGATTGGCGGTAAAAAAGAGAAAGGTGTATTTCTCTGATTGATCAAACGCATACGCATCGTGGCACTTTCACGTAATCGTAAGAAGTATGCGAGAGACACACATACAAAAACAGTGTTTATGCTCCCCATTAAGACGATCTCCAACGATGCTGAGATTTGTAGCGCAAACAAGCGCAAAAAAGCTGGACAAGCATGGCATATATGGGTAACCTTACACGACATTTAAGTAGCAAACTAATTCTGGGATAATTCTTAGGCTCGATTGTTGAACAACAATTATAGAAATGTTAGCAACCCATTTATGTGAGCATTTACTGACCTTACATCGCTAGTAAAAACCGGTTCGTTGTGTGTTTCAGTAGTGTGCGTATGAGATGATCGCAACTGAATATCAATCGTTTCCATCTGCGCCAAACATACTAACATACCACTCGCTACTGCAAAAAGTTTCTAGTTGTCTGCCTGTGTATTTTATCTTAGTCTGTGTATTTTTCAAGATAACAAATCTCAAATGGTTATGCTCATAGTTTAGTCAAAATGCAACCATCATCGAATGCTTTTGTTGAATTAAGTTTGCACGTATGGTAATTATTAAGCATGGCTAAGTCGTCCGGGGAAAAGCAAACATTTACTCAGCTAAAGATGTAAAGATCTTTTCCCGGATCGTAATGAAAGAATAAATCAGCCCACGAAAGACTAGCGCATTCGAGAATAAAGAAAAGACCGATATCTCGATTGTATACATATTTTTAACGCATTTTTTGTAGTTTTGTGCATGTTTAAATATCTTTTTTTCTTTTATTGTCTAATGGTTGCGTTTCGGGTAGTACATTGTCATATTCCGCAAACTCTACAGCGCACCGACGAGGAAACCAACCGCGAATTCGTCTCAAATTAGCATCAGTGTCTGTTTCCTGTATTTTCTCACCGAACAACCAATGTCTGAAAAATCGATACAGTTTAGAACCCACGCCACATTTAGCTGATCGTGTAGAGTAGGACGAAGAAGAATACATACTTTCTCCATCTGGTAACGCGCACGAGATCTCCAACAGCAAGCGTAATGCGTGGTTCATCGGTTAGCGGCGGGGATAGGCATACCTTGAATCCTTGAGAAAATATCGGTACCCAGCTTCCCGTGGCAGGACGATTAATAGTATACGTTCGAGTACGAGCTCGTTTTTCTTCTTTCTGTGCTAGTTGCTCGCGCTATAGAAAACAGGAAAAACGTGCAGCGATTAATATGCGCGGTAAAAATATTGTATGATCTTCGGCTTGTTTTACGTACGGTCAAGGAGTACTGGTCACATCCTTCCACCACGGGCCATTCTACTCCGTTACCGGCGGCAGTACAGCTAATGTTGATAACCTGTTTCATATTGTTCCATCTACCCAAATCGTAAGGATAAATGAACGTTTCATTATTGCGTTCCTTTCTAAACCGTGCCTTTTCAAGAATCCAATCTTCTATTGCGGTACGATTGTTAAAAATGGCTCTCAGTTGGTATACCAATAATGCACCAACGGTGATAACAACACCGATAGCAAGTCCAATATTAAACACGCACAAAACAAGACTCCAAATAGTCAGTTTCACATTCACCTTCGAGTATTGCCCGTAATATATATACCAGTCCCGATACAAGCCAGTATATAAAGATGCTGCAAGGATCGTGGTGGCATGAATGCAGCCGAGAACGGCAAACGTTAGAAATGCGGTAAAATAGCCATGGTTTGACCACCCGACGCAATTGTTAATCCACGGACAATGGTGATCCATCTTGATCACGCACCTATTACACTTCCGGCAATGGTGTGATCTAGGTGCCTTGAAACCATCGCACACGTGACAAAACTGTAAATACTGTTCATCATCCTTTTGTTTGGGTTTCCATCCCAACTGTAAGTAGCTAGGTCCTGTTAACGAAGCCATTATGAAGTAAAACCCCGTACTGAGCGACAGTGCCAGAAAGACTGTTTGGTTAATGAACGCTAACACGGAACTGTTTGCCGGCCACCACATTCCGTTCATGTACACTGTCATTACTGTGATAGATTGTACAATGCCTGCAATAGAAAAAAAAAACAAAGAAGGCTTTAAAAATAAGGTGAATGTGATTTTAGTTAAAAAAATTGTGCAAGTTTCTCCGCCATCTGATGCTTGCCATACTGTATCAATCGACAATATTATTGCATCCATGATCGCATTGTATCGCACTAGTATCGCATTGAAGCCATTCTTTGATGACGAATTGATGATTTATAAAAAGGAAAGCATATGCACACGAGGTGCGATAATCGATCGCAGTAGATAACAAAAAGTATTAAAATAATTGGTAAGGGATTTCGTGGAAGTCTCACCTATTGCAGTCAAAGGGCCCCAGTGAAGGAAACGCCAAATGGATTTATTGCACCAGTCGATAACCATTATTTTGTGCGAGTAAATACCGGATATACAATGTCTTTTGTGTTGACTGCGGGAGTTTGTAAAGCTAAATGATGAATAATAATTATGCCACAGCCGCTCGCTGCTGATCACCTTCCCGCTGTTTGTTGAATGATGTTGCGTTTAAACTTTGGCGTAACCCTGAAATTTGTCAAGGACCACACATTACAAGCTAATTTTTCCAACAGGCCACCAATGGACACAGACGATGCTCGGTGTATGTTTATTAATATTACCATTATTGATGAAAAAACAATATTTTTAATATGTTTTTAGTACGTTCTTGCACCGATTGTTCGGTTGTTCTGTCACCTGGATATGATGCTATGGAAGCCAAGGTGCATAGAAAAAGGATGTTCCCGAAATAATATTTTGTTTATAAATTAATAGAACAAGTTATGCCAACGTTAATGGTGCATGTTTCGTAGCATGTATTATTTTATGAAGTTGGTCACGTTTTTATATGACATCAAACATATATTCAATTTATTCTGATGCGATAGCGTAGCTAGAATGATTCATTCGGATTTTCATTTCCGTTACACCATTCTCTAAAGAGTTTGGCCATTTATTTTGACTTGGCTGTGTGTATAGAAATATTCTGTCATTTCCGAAACAGGCACGTTAGTCCAAAATGTTCGGTGTTCCTAATCGTTTTCTGATGAATCGTATGAAGCACTGTAGTTTACTGGTGAATAAATGTAAGCAAAATCTTGTCTTAGCCTAAGGAACGTTCCAGACGTTGAAGCAACTTATTCTAACTTTATGTTAAACAGTTTTTAGGTGGACAAATACTGAAACCACTCACACTGCATCATCCCATGCAGCTATCATCCGGGCATGCCATAATGTAACGTTCGGTCAGCCTGTACATGGCACCCATCCACACTTAATTCGTCCGGGTGAAGTGTTGGCAGGAATTCCGCTCAAAGAGGTAAAAACTAGACGGCAATCATTTTTGCATACATTACGGGACCATGCCGCTGTACAAACTGGTGCTGCCACAAACCATATTGTAAGTTTACTTCAGCCTAATACATGTTTTGATGTAAGATATTTACGAAAGAAGGTACCCAATTATAGTAGGCGTTTTTTTATTTCTAGGTTGTAATACCTTCCGCTAGTAAGAAGTATATGAGCAACAAGATTCCGTACGTATTTCGTCAGAATACAGAATTCTTATATTTAAGCGGTTGTCAGGAACCGGACAGTGTACTTGTTTTGGAAATTGATGCAAATGGCAATTGCAAAAACACGCTGTTTGTGCGTCCGAAGGACAAAACGGCGGAAATGTGGGATGGTCCTAGAACTGGAGTGGAATTTGCTCCGGATGTGTATGGAATGGATGAAGCATTCGATATCAACGCTTTAAAGGACTATTTGACAAAATATGGTTTTGCGTATCCTAACTCTATATATTGGTACGATGAGCAATCGTCTGATTTGTTCCACATATCGAAAATTCTCAGAGATGTAACAAATCATCAAACTAAATCTCCAATTCAATTGATTCAAAGTCTTCGGCTTATAAAATCTGAAAATGAATGTGAGCTCATGAGAAAAACGTGTGAAGTGGCTTCTAAAGCTATCAATAGAACGATTGAGAATAGTTACCCAGGCATTAGTGAGCACGAAATCTATGCCAATGTTGACTACTATACACGAATCAATGGAGCTAACTTTCTAGCGTACCCGCCAGTGGTAGCCGGTGGCTCCAATGCTACGATTATCCATTACATAAACAACAATCAAATTGTAAAAAGTGGCGAACTGATATTGATGGACGCAGGATGTGAATATCATGGATACACGAGCGACATTACAAGGACGTGGCCTGTAGATGGCAAATTTAAAGATTCGCATCGAGTACTTTATGAAGTTTTGTTACAAATTCAACGAGAGCTTTTAGACTGTTTACAGCTTCAGGGAGGAGAATCATTAGATCAACTGTTTGATACCATGTGCTCAAAAATAGGGAAATATTTGCAGGAAATCAAGCTGATACCTTCCTCACTTTCTGCGCTGGAGCTTTCACGAGCTGCTTACAAATTTTGCCCCCATCATGTATCTCATTATCTCGGCATGGATGTCCATGACACCCCATTGATATCCAGAAATATACCGCTTCGCCCCGGAATGGTGTGCACAGTCGAGCCAGGTAATTATACATTATATGCTTTTTTCATATAAGCTCTGATTACACTTTCGGTTTTTTTTAGGCATTTACATACCACAAAACAAACTGGACGTCCCGAGAGAATTCCGCGGTGTTGGATTACGCATTGAGGATGACGTTCTTATTAAACCGGGGAAGGAAATAGAAATTCTTACTAAGGACTGTGTCAAAGATACATCGCAGATAGAAGAAATGGTTAGCTATAAAACAAGAGGCTCTTTCTCATAATTACTACCACACGTTTGTTAACACAGTATAGGATAATAAATGTTGGATATTAGATATTTTGTAAATATAGATTATGTAATGAATTCTACAAATTTAACGATCTTCTAGATAATGTTGCCATACTACATTGTGAGTCCAGAAATCATTCACGTGTGTTTGACATGTGCAAGGTGTTTGCAAGTATACGCTCCTTGCCATAGGATCTTCGAAGATTCTACTCTACTCTTCTACTCGAGGATTCAAATAAAAATGTGATAACACGAAAAGTTTTATATATTTGTATTGTATTTTGAAAACAATATATCAAAAAAGAATTATTCCTCTCACGCCATTCCGCCACTCACGCTGTCACTCAGGATAGCAATTTTGAAAGCCATATTCTCAGTCAATTTGTAAACACTTGAACTTCTTTGGACATATATTTTAGAATCCATCAAGTTCGAATATCAAAGATCTCTACCTTAGTCATCGTCATCTTTGACAGCAGGGGTAGAAATGTGTTCTGGTGCTAGTCGATACACGTATTTATGCGCCTCGTCGTAGAACGGATTTGTCCAGTCGCGTACGGCCTTTAGCCATGCGCTCAGATGAGGCCTTCCACCGCAAGGATCGTAACCTGCTATTTTAACCTGCTCAATCTCACAAGCCGCCGATAGGTCTGCTATGCTAATGGTATCGCCAGTTAGAAATGGCTGTTTGCCGTTGGCTAATAAATCTCGCTCGAAAAAGATCAACCCCTTGTTTAGTCGCTGAAGCAAACGGTCCGTCTTGTCTGCATTCACTTCCTTGCCCATCAGCGGATTTAACCAAACGTGGAAAAAGTACAGCGATACATCGGCGCGTATGTTCAAATGCTGCCAGGAAAGGTATTCATCGATGCGTGCCTGGCGTACTGTGTCGTTCGGGTACCAGTACGATGAAACTTGGTACTCTCGACACAGGTATCGGTAAATAGCGACACTTTCTGCGAGTCGGAAGTCCTGTTCCACGATGCACGGCACTTTGCCGTACCGGTTTACGTTTGCTTTGTAATCGGCTGTTTTCTGTTCAACTATAGCGGAAATGGACAAGTATATATAAGAGATATGTTTGAGCCGTGCTTCTGTACAGTGAACTTACATTTTCTAAGCGCAACTGGGCAACGCTCAAACGGAACCTTGTTGATTGATAAGAAAATATAAAGGGCTCTTGATGGTTGCGACATAAAATCATAGTACAACTTCAGACTGCGAGTCATTGTCCGTTGTTATGCTTCTAGCTGAAAGAATAAGAATGGTAGTAGAATATGCGTATTTATGTGGCAGTTTAAGCATTATATCTACCCGTGCTGTAAACCACGATTATGTTTGACTACTGCCGTACTACAGTAAGTTGTGAAAGTACCGTGCTTATGCGCACAAAATCATATCAAATCATTATCTGTATCAAAACGTTATCAGAAAATATATTTTGCCCAACAAATCTGAATGCAACACGATTTTGACACATTGTTGACGTAACAGTCCGTATCTTGAGCTTCATTTGCCGTTGGCCTTAATATAGTGCAAAATACTATTGTAAGTTTCTGTACAACAGAAAATAATATGTTTAAAAATAAAAAAAAAAGCTATCAATAGAACGATTGAGAATAGTTACCCAGGCATTAGTGAGCACGAAATCTATGCCAATGTTGACTACTATACACGAATCAATGGAGCTAACTTTCTAGCGTACCCGCCAGTGGTAGCCGGTGGCTCCAATGCTACGATTATCCATTACATAAACAACAATCAAATTGTAAAAAGTGGCGAACTGATATTGATGGACGCAGGATGTGAATATCATGGATACACGAGCGACATTACAAGGACGTGGCCTGTAGATGGCAAATTTAAAGATTCGCATCGAGTACTTTATGAAGTTTTGTTACAAATTCAACGAGAGCTTTTAGACTGTTTACAGCTTCAGGGAGGAGAATCATTAGATCAACTGTTTGATACCATGTGCTCAAAAATAGGGAAATATTTGCAGGAAATCAAGCTGATACCTTCCTCACTTTCTGCGCTGGAGCTTTCACGAGCTGCTTACAAATTTTGCCCCCATCATGTATCTCATTATCTCGGCATGGATGTCCATGACACCCCATTGATATCCAGAAATATACCGCTTCGCCCCGGAATGGTGTGCACAGTCGAGCCAGGTAATTATACATTATATGCTTTTTTCATATAAGCTCTGATTACACTTTCGGTTTTTTTAGGCATTTACATACCACAAAACAAACTGGACGTCCCGAGAGAATTCCGCGGTGTTGGATTACGCATTGAGGATGACGTTCTTATTAAACCGGGGAAGGAAATAGAAATTCTTACTAAGGACTGTGTCAAAGATACATCGCAGATAGAAGAAATGGTTAGCTATAAAACAAGAGGCTCTTTCTCATAATTACTACCACACGTTTGTTAACACAGTATAGGATAATAAATGTTGGATATTAGATATTTTGTAAATATAGATTATGTAATGAATTCTACAAATTTAACGATCTTCTAGATAATGTTGCCATACTACATTGTGAGTCCAGAAATCATTCACGTGTGTTTGACATGTGCAAGGTGTTTGCAAGTATACGCTCCTTGCCATAGGATCTTCGAAGATTCTACTCTACTCTTCTACTCGTGGATTCAAATAAAAATGTGATAACACGAAAAGTTTTATATATTTGTATTGTATTTTGAAAACAATATATCAAAAAAGAATTATTCCTCTAAAGGGCATTAACGCCACTCACGCTGTCACTCAGGATAGCAATTTTGAAAGCTTTATCCTCAGTCAATTTGTAAACACTTGAACTTCTTTGGACATATATTTTCGAATCCATCAAGTTCGAATATCAAAGATCTCTACCTTAGTCATCGTCATCTTTGACAGCAGGGGTAGAAATGTGTTCTGGTGCTAGTCGATACACGTATTTATGCGCCTCGTCGTAGAACGGATTTGTCCAGTCGCGTACGGCCTTTAGCCATGCGCTCAGATGAGGCCTTCCATCGCAAGGATCGTAACCTGCTATTTTAACCTGCTCAATCTCACAAGCCGCCGATAGGTCTGCTATGCTAATGGTATCGCCAGTTAGAAATGGCTGTTTGCCGTTGGCTAATAAATCTCGCTCGAAAAAGTTCAACCCCTTGTTTAGTCGCTGAAGCAAACGGTCCGTCTTGTCTGCATTCACTTCCTTGCCCATCAGCGGATTTAACCAAACGTGGAAAAAGTACAGCGATACATCGGCGCGTATGTTCAAATGCTGCCAGGAAAGGTATTCATCGATGCGTGCCTGGCGTACTGTGTCGTTCGGGTACCAGTACGATGAAACTTGGTACTCTCGACACAGGTATCGGTAAATAGCGACACTTTCTGCGAGTCGGAAGTCCTGTTCCACGATGCACGGCACTTTGCCGTACCGGTTTACGTTTGCTTTGTAATCGGCTGTTTTCTGTTCAACTATAGCGGAAATGGACAAGTATATATAAGAGATATGTTTGAGCCGTGCTTCTGTACAGTGAACTTACATTTTCTAAGCGCAACTGGGCAACGCTCAAACGGAACCTTGTTGATTGATAAGAAAATATAAAGGGCTCTTGATGGTTGCGACATAAAATCATAGTACAACTTCAGACTGCGAGTCATTGTCCGTTGTTATGCTTCTAGCTGAAAGAATAAAAATGGTAGTAGAATATGCGTATTTATGTGGCAGTTTAAGCATTATATCTACCCGTGCTGTAAACCACGATTATGTTTGACTACTGCCGTACTACAGTAAGTTGTGAAAGTACCGTGCTTATGCGCACAAAATCATATCAAATCATTATCTGTATCAAAACGTTATCAGAAAATATATTTTGCCCAACAAATCTGAATGCAACACGATTTTGACACATTGTTGACGTAACAGTCCGTATCTTGAGCTTCATTTGCCGTTGGCCTTAATATAGTGCAAAATACTATTGTAAGTTTCTGTACAACAGAAAATAATATGTTTAAAAATGTTTAATCATTACATTTGTCGGGGGGTGGGGGGGGGTCTGCACTCCGACAAAACTTGTAACTGCACGCTTGTAACTTAGTAACGAATGTTCAAAAGGGACAAAAAATGGCGTGTACAAAGCATGATGGCTTTACCTTCTGTCCAACCACATTCTACAAATGTGTGCGTGCGGTGATGCATTTTGATAAAGGAAAGCATCATGGTTTGTCTCGTTCTTTCGTGTGCTGGAGAGCATGAAAAATATGTTGAAGTTTTTGGAACACTCATACAGTGCGAATATCGTTACAGGGTAAGAGCGAGCAAGCAATAGATGCATTGCAAGCGTTGTCTCTTTCTTTCACGTTATATGAAGGAAGGTTTGACTTGTGTACGGCACGTGTAAAATTGTGTACAATTTTAGCGCACGCTTTGCCGTCAGTCTCGCTCGGAATTTGTTGTCTTGCAAAGCACATAACGAAGAGTGCCGGTTCACTGTGAAACGCCTCAGTTGGGTCCATTTTTCCGTGTTGTTTATGTGTGTAGCGCAATCAGTGCTGGAAAGAAAAAGGGCCAAGTTCCAACCATTGTCGTCAACAGTTTTATTTAGTGAGACATCCTGGTGAAAAAGGAGCAAACATACGGATATTGCCAGCCCTCAAAAATCGTATCAATAATCTCCAACATTTCCTGGACGAATCGCTATCAATCGTTGTTCGTACGTGCGTTTCAAGCAACAACATGGCTGATCCGGTTGAAGTAGAGCAAATGTCTGAAACTAAGCCCCGCAAGGTAAGTCGGTGTAAAGGAAGATGTACTATATTTGAAGCTTAACCCCAATAGCAGTATCTTCCAACATTTTGGGAGGACTCCTAAATGTGTTGGAAAAGTATGTATCCCTTTTGTTTGCAATACACCCTACGCAACTGGTAGGGGTGAAATATCAATAAGATTATTTAGCTTGGTTCCTGCCGGGCATGTATGTATGGCTGTGTAATGTCTTCAGCGAAACACGGCGTTCATCAAATGGACAGAAAGTAGTGTAAAGTGTACTGCGCTGGTGAATCAGCTAACTGTTCTTGTGCTCGAACCATCTTGCTTCGCTTCTTCTTTGAGTCATTAAAATCGTTATTGGTCTTTCCCTTGCCTTTGCCTTTTACCCTGGCTGACTATATCTGATTTGGTTTGTGTGATTCATCAAGGTGGGGTTGTTTTGTGAATCATGGTCCGTTTTCCTGATGTTGGTGTGTGTTATCGGTTTCCAATAAATTGCTCATCAACGCGTGTTGATTGTTCGCAATGTGATTAGTTCCAATTTGGATGTACAAAAAACTAAAATTTATTCGATAGCAGACAGAGCAGGAAGAGACATTCTCCCAGTTTGGGGCGCAATGTGAGGCCCACAGAGAGACTTCAACTCTCTACGGTAAAAACAAGTTTTCAAACAACGGTGGAAAGCGGCACACGTGTACCATGCAACCTCTCTCTTTCGTCTGAGCTGATGGCCGAGAGTTCTGTGAGACTCGTTTTTCAGTAAAGGAAGATGATGGCTTCATCCCATTTGTGCCACTTATCCTGCGCCAGAGCCATGGACAAGCTTGCCGGGCCGTATGCACTTTTTGTGTGACAAAAAATGTGTCACGAACGAGCTCCGTGGCAAACAAGTGTGCCATGGCAGAATTCTAGCAACTAAAATGCAATACTTCCAGAATAATGCAAATCAGAACCTGCAATATTTCAGATGTGCTGCTAGGTTAATACGGGAACAGGTTTTGGCATCAAACATTCGGGATGTACAGTAAAGCCTGATGGAGTCTAATTCGGTCCTACTATATGTTTTCTCTGACCTTCTTACACTGTTTTGCCCCATGAAGGGATTCAGTGTTTTTTTAATTTTCAAGCTAATATCTTGAGGGTCAGAAATCAGTTTGTGGTGGGGCTAGGGGATTCAAATAGACGCGATTTTTCGCGCACATGTTTTTGTCTTTGGGCATAGAAAGTGCTACAAAAAATCATTCGCTGCATTCCACACCTTGCATGTGGGATAGAAATTGAATATCAAGCACCTTATGGGCAGCAAACGGTGGAAGATGGCTCGCGTGTAATAGCATGTCTTTCGGGTATGCTCTCTTTTTCTCACTCGCCCCGTTCCAATTTCGATGCACAATTGGGGCCAACTGGCTCGTCGAAAGAAGACCCATAACACAAACACACCAAAAGTGCGCCCACGCCCGCTAATCTCTTTTCTCGCCTTGCGGGTATCTTGAGGTACGGCGGCAAGTGTTTTGTTACGGCTCGCGTGGATCTTTTAAATGTGTTGTGGATAATTTCACATCCGTGTTGTTTATGTGTGTAGCGCAATCAGTGCTGGAAAGAAAAAGGGCCAAGTTCCAACCATTGTCGTCAACAGTTCCATTTAGTGAGACATCCTGGTGAAAAAGGAGCAAACATACGGATATTGCCAGCCCTCAAAAATCGTATCAATAATCTCCAACATTTCCTGGACGAATCGCTATCAATCGTTGTTCGTACGTGCGTTTCAAGCAACAACATGGCTGATCCGGTTGACGACAAGCAAATGTCTGAAACTAAGCCCCGCAAGGTAAGTCGGTGTAAAGGAAGATGTACTATATTTGAAGCTTAACCCCAATAGCAGTATCTTCCAACATTTTGGGAGGACTCCTAAATGTGTTGGAAAAGTATGTATCCCTTTTGTTTGCAATACACCCTACGCAACTGGTAGGGGTGAAATATCAATAAGATTATTTAGCTTGGTTCCTGCCGGGCATGTATGTATGGCTGTGTAATGTCTTCAGCGAAACACGGCGTTCATCAAATGGACAGAAAGTAGTGTAAAGTGTACTGCGCTGGTGAATCAGCTAACTGTTCTTGTGCTCGAACCATCTTGCTTCGCTTCTTCTTTGAGTCATTAAAATCGTTATTGGTCTTTCCCTTGCCTTTGCCTTTTACCCTGGCTGACTATATCTGATTTGGTTTGTGTGATTCATCAAGGTGGGGTTGTTTTGTGAATCATGGTCCGTTTTCCTGATGTTGGTGTGTGTTATCGGTTTCCAATAAATTGCTCATCAACGCGTGTTGATTGTTCGCAATGTGATTAGTTCCAATTTGGATGTACAAAAAACTAAAATTTATTCGATAGCAGACAGAGCAGGAAGAGACATTCTCCCAGTTTGGGGCGCAATGTGAGGCCCACAGAGAGACTTCAACTCTCTACGGTAAAAACAAGTTTTCAAACAACGGTGGAAAGCGGCACACGTGTACCATGCAACCTCTCTCTTTCGTCTGAGCTGATGGCCGAGAGTTCTGTGAGACTCGTTTTTCAGTAAAGGAAGATGATGGCTTCATCCCATTTGTGCCACTTATCCTGCGCCAGAGCCATGGACAAGCTTGCCGGGCCGTATGCACTTTTTGTGTGACAAAAAATGTGTCACGAACGAGCTCCGTGGCAAACAAGTGTGCCATGGCAGAATTCTAGCAACTAAAATGCAATACTTCCAGAATAATGCAAATCAGAACCTGCAATATTTCAGATGTGCTGCTAGGTTAATACGGGAACAGGTTTTGGCATCAAACATTCGGGATGTACAGTAAAGCCTGATGGAGTCTAATGCTGTCCTACTATATGTTTTCTCTGACCTTCTTACACTGTTTTGCCCCATGAAGGGATTCAGTGTTTTTTTAATTTTCAAGCTAATATCTTGAGGGTCAGAAATCAGTTTGTGGTGGGGCTCGGATATTCAAATAGACGCGATTTTTTGCGCACATGTTTTTGTCTTTGGGCATAGAAAGTGCTACAAAAAATCATTCGCTGCATTCCACACCTTGCATGTGGGATAGAAATTGAATATCAAGCACCTTATGGGCAGCAAACGGTGGAAGATGGCTCGCGTGTAATAGCATGTCTTTCGGGTATGCTCTCTTTTTCTCACTCGCCCCGTTCCAATTTCGATGCACAATTGGGGCCAACTGGCTCGTCGAAAGAAGACCCATAACACAAACACACCAAAAGTGCGCCCACGCCCGCTAATCTCTTTTCTCGCCTTGCGGGTATCTTGAGGTACGGCGGCAAGTGTTTTGTTACGGCTCGCGTGGATCTTTTAAATGTGTTGTGGATAATTTCACATTTTACTTAATTCATCTCGTTACTCTCTTTTGCCGTTTGGAGGAGAAAGGGTTGCTGTTTATTTTTTTAGAAAAGAAGAGAGTTTTTGGAAACTCCGAAGAGGTTGGACGTAAGATGGCGTAGGTAACTGTATTTCTGAAATATAGAGCACAAGCTAAGCGAAACGCGAAGCGCGAAAATAAAAATGGAACGAAAGGAGAAAGACCTACCTATCGAACAAATATACGCACGAAACGCGATTGGAACATATGCACATATGCTTCAACATTTCCTTTCGTTTTGCATTGCGCGAGATGGTTAAGTTATTTGGGAATTGTTTTAGATGTTTTTTAAATCACCTTCCTTGCGCTCCAAGGTCTGGTCAGCATAAGTTTGCTACTTTGAAAAGTAGGAAGCAAGTAATGTAACACTGACAAGTATTATATAATTGCCAGCAAGTCCACTCAATTGAAGTAGGTTCTCTGGGTTCAAGCTAGCCGCACTAAGGCTATGATAAAAGATAACCACCGCGGTTTTGCGGGCAACTTGGAAATACTCTCACCATATTTTTTATAGCGCGTTCCCTGGAGATTGATAGTGAGAAGTAATGGTGAAAGAAGCACAGGCAACGGTTCTTTTTATACAGCTCAAGCCGGTCAGGCACGAGTGCCCTACGGTACAATTGATCAATCCACCTTGCTGTACGGTACTCTGTGAATTGCCAAATATACCGGAAATATTCCGGACGCACCAATGATTTTTCGGGTAAAGAAACTTTCGGGCATAAGCTGATCAAGATGGCCAGTTTTTATTTGGTAAAAAAAGCCCTGGTACAGGCACAGGCGGTCTAACTGCTGCAGGTGGTAAAGGGACTGCACAAGGTCTCATTTCACTGGATACGATTCCCATTTCCTAAGTTTTTCTATCTCAATATAGCCTAAACTTACGAGCATTTGTGTATTTGTGTAACACGGTTGAGTTGTGAGGAGGTGGCTGGTCCTGATGCGATTTGATCCATGACCTTCGATTTATTCGACTGAGCATCGGCGCTTTCACCCCATTAATAGTGCAACACGTACAACGGATTCGATTATCTACACATTTATCTGGCTAGTTTAGCTGCATGAAAAGACACACCATAATAAACGAACTTCCTTCACCAGCGATTTTGTACGAGGTGATAGAAATTCTTATTCTTGGCTTTAAGATCTGGTAGGTTATGGGGTGGCCTACAATTTATTGCAATATTTTTTTTTTATTTTGGAGTCAGTTATGGTTTGAAGAGCATTTTACCGGACCTGTCTTGTAAACCTGGCCACCCTTTATTGAACGGTATCAGCACATAATTTTGCAATGTCTAGGAGAAATAAAGAGTCCAGGAATCCAGCTTCCTGAGAATGGAT
>KZ062984.1:6566-24067 GCA_002091835.1 Anopheles maculatus
AGGCACTGCGAATGGGGGACAGTGTGAATGGGGTCGATCCCTACCTGAAGCCGGTTAACGAGCAAGACCTGGAGGAGCCAACGGACAAGCGTATGTTTGTGTTGGCAGCTGCCCTGAAGGCTGGCTACACGGTGGAGCAGATCTACGAGCTGACGAAGATTGACCGTTGGTTCCTGCGCAAGATGAAGGGTATCATCGACTTTACAGTGCAACTTGAGAAGCTTGAGCATGGGTGCATGCCCGAGGCAGCCATGTTACGGGAAGCAAAGCGGCTTGGTTTTTCCGATCGGATGATTGCACAGTGCGTTAAAAGTACCGAGCTGGCAGTACGCATGCAGCGCAAGGAGCACGGCGTGTTGCCGTTTGTTAAGCAGATCGATACGGTAGCGGGTGAGTGGCCGGCCTCGACCAACTATCTCTACCTGACGTACAGTGCCACCGAGAATGACGTCGATTTCCCAGGCCAATACACGATGGTAATTGGTTCCGGTGTGTATCGCATCGGCAGCTCGGTCGAGTTCGATTGGTGTGCGGTCGGATGTCTGAAGGAGCTGCGCCGATTAAACCACAAAACCATCATGGTGAACTACAACCCAGAAACGGTCAGCACAGACTACGATATGTGCGATCGGCTATACTTTGAGGAGATTTCGTTCGAAGTCGTAATGGATATATACGACGCGGAGCAACCCACCGGTATCATTCTTTCGATGGGCGGCCAGCTGCCCAACAACATTGCGATGGATCTTCACCGGCAGCAGGCTCGCATTCTCGGTACGTCACCAG
The DNA here is from genome assembly GCA_002091835.1 of Anopheles maculatus. Lineage (NCBI taxonomy): Eukaryota > Metazoa > Arthropoda > Insecta > Diptera > Culicidae > Anopheles > Anopheles maculatus. The sequence continues at coordinate 7,353 of KZ062984.1, forward strand.
AATCGGTTGATAGTGCCGAAAATCGGTTCAAGTTTTCGCGCAAACTGGACCGTAAAGGTATTTTGCAGCCACGCTGGAAGGAGCTGACGAATCTGGAATCAGCGATCGAGTTCTGTGAGGAGGTTGGCTATCCGTGTCTGGTGCGTCCGTCCTACGTGCTATCCGGTGCTGCAATGAATGTTGCCTACTCGAACCAAGACCTGAAGACGTACCTTAAGCACGCGTCCGACGTTAGCAAAGAACACCCGGTGGTAATCTCGAAGTTCTTGATCGAGGCAAAGGAAATCGATGTGGATGCAGTCGCTGCGGACGGTGTGATCCTGTGCATGGCCGTGTCAGAACACGTGGAAAATGCTGGAGTTCACTCGGGCGATGCGACACTCGTGACACCACCGCAAGACATCAACCGGGAGACGTTGGAGCGCATCAAGGAGATCGCTCGCGATATTGCCGATTTGCTGGATGTGTCTGGACCGTTCAATATGCAGCTGATCGCCAAAAACAATGAGCTGAAGGTGATCGAGTGTAATGTGCGCGTGTCACGTTCGTTCCCGTTCGTATCAAAGACGCTTGACTTTGATTTTGTCGCGCTGGCTACCAGAGTTATCGTGGGCCATACGGACATTGAACCCGTGGAGGTGATGTATGGTCGCGGGTTGGTCGGTGTGAAGGTGCCACAGTTTAGCTTCTCCCGGTTGGCAGGAGCTGACGTAATGTTGGGCGTGGAGATGGCTTCAACTGGTGAGGTTGCCTGTTTCGGCGAGAATCGGTACGAGGCGTATTTGAAGGCGATGATGTCGACCGGTTTCCAGATACCGAAAAAGTCTATACTGCTCAGTATTGGAAGCTATAAGGTAAAGGACGCGTGCAGAGGATCTGTCTGATTCCATCCAATGGTTGTTTGAATTTATACTTTTTAACTTACGATTATAGCACAAAATGGAACTGTTACCTTCGATACGCATCCTGGAGAAGATGGGCTACAAGAGAAGGACAAACAAACTAGATCATCTTTTCGAGCCTCTAGCACGCATTCGAGTGATGTTCGAGGGGCTAGAACAGGTTACGACCTTACTGGCTTTTTGTTTGTGCTGAGCGTGTGTATTGTATGCGTAGCGCTATCCAGCTACGCACAGCAAGTCAAGGAAGCGAGACTCGCTAGATTGTACAGCGATAGAAGAAGAAAAACGTGCGTGTGTGTTTGTGCCCAAATTCGTTTAGGGCATTCTTCAATTTGTGGACGAATCTATCATTCTAAATCCACGCACACAACTAGGCTGTTACGGTACTTCTGCCATATGTTTATGATGTTGTTCGTATCACACGCTGCTCAAATGTGTATGCAAATGTGTAGATTATAATCTATACCTCATGTTGAAGGATTCCCCTAAAGAAGACACTGTGTTAAGTTTGTGCTTTAAAATGGCTTCGGCCTTTCCGTAGGATTTCCCATCACTTCACCAACATTTTTAGTTTTGTAGATACCCCGTATGAAGATTATACGTTTTAAAACTGTTCAAGTTCAAGGCGGAGAGACCCGGTGGAGTGTTACTTACATTCGGTGGCCAAACGGCACTAAACGTTGGCGTTGAGATGGAACGAGCCGGTGTGTTCAGTCGATATGGAGTAAAGATTATGGGCACGCCAATCAGCTCGATCATAGAGACCGAGGACCGGAAACTGTTCGCAGAGCGTGTGGCAGAGATTGGCGAGAAGGTGGCTCCTTCTGCCGCTGTGTACTCGATCCAGGAGGCACTCGATGCGGCCGAAGTGATTGGCTACCCGGTGATGGCACGTGCTGCCTTCTCGCTCGGTGGTCTTGGTTCGGGGTTCGCGAGTAATGCCGAAGAGTTGAAGGCGTTGGCCAGCCAGGCTTTGGCACACTCGAATCAGCTCATCATCGATAAGTCGCTCAAGGGCTGGAAGGAGGTAGAGTATGAGGTGGTGCGGGATGCGTACGACAACTGTATCACCGTATGCAACATGGAGAACGTCGATCCGCTCGGTATCCACACGGGTGAAAGTATCGTGGTGGCACCATCCCAGACCCTGTCCAACCGGGAGTACAATTTGCTACGGTCGACTGCAATTCGCGTCATACGGCACTTTGGTGTGGTGGGCGAGTGTAACATCCAGTACGCGCTGAATCCGGAATCGGAGGAGTACTACATCATCGAGGTAAATGCGCGCCTATCGAGAAGCTCTGCCTTGGCGAGCAAAGCCACCGGATATCCGTTGGCGTACGTGGCTGCGAAGTTGTCACTGGCGATCCCACTGCCGGACATCCGTAACTCGGTGACGGGCGTAACAACGGCTTGTTTTGAGCCAAGCCTCGATTATTGCGTGGTAAAGATGCCACGTTGGGATTTGGCCAAGTTTGCCCGTGTCAGCAAGAACATTGGCAGCTCCATGAAGAGTGTTGGTGAAGTAATGGCGATCGGGCGTACGTTTGAGGAGGCGTTCCAGAAGGCACTGCGAATGGTGGACAGTGTGAATGGGTTCGATCCCTATCTGAAGCCGGTGAACGAGCAAGAGCTGGAGCAGCCAACGGACAAGCGTATGTTTGTGTTGGCAGCTGCCCTGAAGGCTGGCTACACGGTGGAGCAGATCTACGAGCTGACGAAGATTGACCGTTGGTTCCTGCGCAAGATGAAGGGTATCATCGACTTTACCGTGCAACTTGAGAAGCTTGAGCATGGGTGCATGCCCGAGGCAGCCATGTTACGGGAAGCAAAGCGGCTTGGTTTTTCCGATCGGATGATTGCACAGTGCGTTAAAAGTACCGAGCTGGCAGTACGCATGCAGCGCAAGGAGCACGGCGTGTTGCCGTTTGTTAAGCAGATCGATACGGTAGCGGGTGAGTGGCCTGCCTCGACCAACTATCTCTACCTGACGTACAGTGCCACCGAGAATGACGTCGATTTCCCAGGCCAATACACGATGGTAATTGGTTCCGGTGTGTATCGCATCGGCAGCTCGGTCGAGTTCGATTGGTGTGCGGTCGGATGTCTGAAGGAGCTGCGCCGATTAAACCACAAAACCATCATGGTGAACTACAACCCAGAAACGGTCAGCACAGACTACGATATGTGCGATCGGCTATACTTTGAGGAGATTTCGTTCGAAGTCGTAATGGATATATACGACGCGGAGCAACCCACCGGTATCATTCTTTCGATGGGCGGCCAGCTGCCCAACAACATTGCGATGGATCTTCACCGGCAGCAGGCTCGCATTCTCGGTACGTCACCAGAATCGGTTGATAGTGCCGAAAATCGGTTCAAGTTTTCGCGCAAACTGGACCGTAAAGGTATTTTGCAGCCACGCTGGAAGGAGCTGACGAATCTGGAATCAGCGATCGAGTTCTGTGAGGAGGTTGGCTATCCGTGTCTGGTGCGTCCGTCCTACGTGCTATCCGGTGCTGCAATGAATGTTGCCTACTCGAACCAAGACCTGAAGACGTACCTTAAGCACGCGTCCGACGTTAGCAAAGAACACCCGGTGGTAATCTCGAAGTTCTTGATCGAGGCAAAGGAAATCGATGTGGATGCAGTCGCTGCGGACGGTGTGATCCTGTGCATGGCCGTGTCAGAACACGTGGAAAATGCTGGAGTTCACTCGGGCGATGCGACACTCGTGACACCACCGCAAGACATCAACCGGGAGACGTTGGAGCGCATCAAGGAGATCGCTCGCGATATAGCCGATTTGCTGGATGTGTCTGGACCGTTTAATATGCAGCTGATCGCCAAAAACAATGAGCTGAAGGTGATCGAGTGTAATGTGCGCGTGTCACGTTCGTTCCCGTTCGTATCAAAGACGCTTGACTTTGATTTTGTCGCGCTGGCTACCAGAGTTATCGTGGGCCATACGGACATTGAACCCGTGGAGGTGATGTATGGTCGCGGGTTGGTCGGTGTGAAGGTGCCACAGTTTAGCTTCTCCCGGTTGGCAGGAGCTGACGTAATGTTGGGCGTGGAGATGGCTTCAACTGGTGAGGTTGCCTGTTTCGGCGAGAATCGGTACGAGGCGTATTTGAAGGCGATGATGTCGACCGGTTTCCAGATACCGAAAAAGTCTATACTGCTCAGTATTGGAAGCTATAAGGTAAAGGACGCGTGCAGAGGATCTGTCTGATTCCATCCAATGGTTGTTTGAATTTATACTTTTTAACTTACGATTATAGCACAAAATGGAACTGTTACCTTCAATACGCATCCTGGAGAAGATGGGCTACAAGCTGTACGCTTCAATGGGAACTGGAGACTTTTACACCGAGCATGGCGTTGAGGTGAGTAGTATTCCAGCCAGATGCATGTATTTCACCAAATGGACGCTATTTACACATGATACGCAGTTGCTTAATACATATTGCCGGTACCGTATCGGTTTATGCAGGTTGATAAGTATTTTAGAGGTCGTTTATGGTAGTAGCATCATGCACTAACAATTACAAGCAGTACGTTTACAATAAGTTTTCCCGAAGCAGTTGTCTGCCAATCGCAGCCTTTAGGCATCAGCGGCTCCCTGTCACAGTTCCCGGTACCATTTATCACAGAAAGGGGTTTCCTAACCTTCATTGGGTGCTAACTCGTTTACCATCCCACTATATCTCTCTCACTCACTTTCTCTAATGTTCCTTATATCTCCTGGTAACTATCGGTAACCCTGTCTCGGTGCAACCGTAACGTTCCCCAATAACCGAGAGATGTCGTCTATATCGTCGGACGATCGACGCGGTCCATTGGATTTCCGTGGGCCGCCCGGTGACTTTGGTGCGTGAATCTGAACACTAATCTGCTGCTGATGTTGCTGCTGGGACGGTATTCGCCTTAACCCGCCAGCAGGCTGCGACGAGAGCGGTCGGGACGTTCGCCGTTGGCCACGTCCAGCACCTCCGCCCAATTCCTTCCGTTCGATGTCTTCCCATTCGTCGTCGTCGTCATCGTCGTCGTCGTCTTCGTTGTCAGGTGAAAAGAAGCGCGGTTGTTGTTGCTGTTGTTGCTGTCGTTTTGCCCCAGCTGACGGCTGACGAACGTTGGTGTAGGTGGTACGTTTGCTGTTGCGACGAGCGACCGACACCTTCCGGCTTACAATCGGACGCTGCTCGTTGGTGCTGGTACGCTTCGGCAGTGCCGGTCGATCGGCACCCTTTGCATTAGCCTGGGCCAGCTCTTGGCGCAAGCCATATATCTGGTTAAGGTACTGTCGCGCCTCTTCGATGCCCTCGTCATCGGCGAGTAGATTGCAGCAGATTAGTGTTCAGATTCACGCACCAAAGTCACCGGGCGGCCCACGGAAATCCAATGGACCGCGTCGATCGTCCGACGATATAGACGACATCTCTCGGTTATTGGGGAACGTTACGGTTGCACCGAGACAGGGTTACCGATAGTTACCAGGAGATATAAGGAACATTAGAGAAAGTGAGTGAGAGAGATATAGTGGGATGGTAAACGAGTTAGCACCCAATGAAGGTTAGGAAACCCCTTTCTGTGATAAATGGTACCGGGAACTGTGACAGGGAGCCGCTGATGCCTAAAGGCTGCGATTGGCAGACAACTGCTTCGGGAAAAATTATTGTAAACGTACTGCTTGTAATTATTAGTGCATGATGCTACTACCATAAACGACCTCTAAAATACTTATCAACCTGCATAAACCGATACGTTACCAGCAATATGTATTAAGCAACTGCTTATCATGTGTAAATAGTGTCCATTTGGTGAAATACATGCATCTGGCTGGAATACTACTCACCTCAACGCCATGCTCGGTGTAAAAGTCTCCAGTTCCCATTGAAGCGTACAGCTTGTAGCCCATCTTCTCCAGGATGCGTATCGAAGGTAACAGTTCCATTTTGTGCTATAATCGTAAGTTAAAAAGTATAAATTCAAACAACCATTGGATGGAATCAGACAGATCCTCTGCACGCGTCCTTTACCTTATAGCTTCCAATACTGAGCAGTATAGACTTTTTCGGTATCTGGAAACCGGTCGACATCATCGCCTTCAAATACGCCTCGTACCGATTCTCGCCGAAACAGGCAACCTCACCAGTTGAAGCCATCTCCACGCCCAACATTACGTCAGCTCCTGCCAGCCGGGAGAAGCTAAACGGTGGCACCTTCACCCCGACCAACCCGCGACCATACATCACCTCCACGGGTTCAATGTCCGTATGGCCCACGATAACTCTGGTAGCCAGCGCGACAAAATCAAAGTCAAGCGTCTTCGATACGAACGGGAACGAACGTGACACGCGCACATTACACTCGATCACCTTCAGCTCATTGTTTTTGGCGATCAGCTGCATATTAAACGGTCCAGACACATCCAGCAAATCGGCTATATCGCGAGCGATCTCCTTGATGCGCTCCAACGTCTCCCGGTTGATGTCTTGCGGTGGTGTCACGAGTGTCGCATCGCCCGAGTGAACTCCAGCATTTTCCACGTGTTCTGACACGGCCATGCACAGGATCACACCGTCCGCAGCGACTGCATCCACATCGATTTCCTTTGCCTCGATCAAGAACTTCGAGATTACCACCGGGTGTTCTTTGCTAACGTCGGACGCGTGCTTAAGGTACGTCTTCAGGTCTTGGTTCGAGTAGGCAACATTCATTGCAGCACCGGATAGCACGTAGGACGGACGCACCAGACACGGATAGCCAACCTCCTCACAGAACTCGATCGCTGATTCCAGATTCGTCAGCTCCTTCCAGCGTGGCTGCAAAATACCTTTACGGTCCAGTTTGCGCGAAAACTTGAACCGATTTTCGGCACTATCAACCGATTCTGGTGACGTACCGAGAATGCGAGCCTGCTGCCGGTGAAGATCCATCGCAATGTTGTTGGGCAGCTGGCCGCCCATTTAGTGTTCAGATTCACGCACCAAAGTCACCGGGCGGCCCACGGAAATCCAATGGACCGCGTCGATCGTCCGACGATATAGACGACATCTCTCGGTTATTGGGGAACGTTACGGTTGCACCGAGACAGGGTTACCGATAGTTACCAGGAGATATAAGGAACATTAGAGAAAGTGAGTGAGAGAGATATAGTGGGATGGTAAACGAGTTAGCACCCAATGAAGGTTAGGAAACCCCTTTCTGTGATAAATGGTACCGGGAACTGTGACAGGGAGCCGCTGATGCCTAAAGGCTGCGATTGGCAGACAACTGCTTCGGGAAAACTTATTGTAAACGTACTGCTTGTAATTGTTAGTGCATGATGCTACTACCATAAACGACCTCTAAAATACTTATCAACCTGCATAAACCGATACGGTACCGGCAATATGTATTAAGCAACTGCGTATCATGTGTAAATAGCGTCCATTTGGTGAAATACATGCATCTGGCTGGAATACTACTCACCTCAACGCCATGCTCGGTGTAAAAGTCTCCAGTTCCCATTGAAGCGTACAGCTTGTAGCCCATCTTCTCCAGGATGCGTATCGAAGGTAACAGTTCCATTTTGTGCTATAATCGTAAGTTAAAAAGTATAAATTCAAACAACCATTGGATGGAATCAGACAGATCCTCTGCACGCGTCCTTTACCTTATAGCTTCCAATACTGAGCAGTATAGACTTTTTCGGTATCTGGAAACCGGTCGACATCATCGCCTTCAAATACGCCTCGTACCGATTCTCGCCGAAACAGGCAACCTCACCAGTTGAAGCCATCTCCACGCCCAACATTACGTCAGCTCCTGCCAACCGGGAGAAGCTAAACTGTGGCACCTTCACACCGACCAACCCGCGACCATACATCACCTCCACGGGTTCAATGTCCGTATGGCCCACGATAACTCTGGTAGCCAGCGCGACAAAATCAAAGTCAAGCGTCTTTGGAGGACGGCACAATCATGCACGGGCACAAGTTCGGGGCAGATGGTGGTGCGGTTGGAGAAGTTGTTTTCCAGACCGGTATGGTGGGCTACCCGGAATCGATGACCGATCCGTCCTATCACGGGCAGATACTGGTGCTGACTTATCCTTTGATCGGTAACTATGGCATCCCGGATGCTGATCTGGACGATTGCGGTCTGATGCGACACTTTGAGTCGAACAATCGCATCTGGTCGGCAGCGTTGGTGGTGAGTGAAATATGTGACGAACCGTCACACTGGCGCAGCAAGCTGACGCTGTCCAACTGGATGGCAAAGCACGGTGTGCCGGGTATTAGTGGAATTGATACGCGCGCGCTGACCAAGAAGATTCGCGAAAATGGAACCATTCTTGGTATGTTGGTTTTGAAAAATTGAATATCTCAACAACAGAAGTAAGCATTCTAAAATACGGTTACGATTACTTTGTAGGTAAGATTGTTCCGGGGCGCGTAGTATCGATTGCCGGGCTGAACTTTAGCAATCAAAACCTGCGAAACCTGGTGGCGGAGGTATCATTGGCCCAGCCGCGCACGTACAACGAATCCGGGTCGCCGAGAATTTTGGCGATCGATTGCGGGCTGAAGCTGAATCAGGTGCGTTGCTTCGTCAACCGGGGTGCCCGGTTGGATGTGGTACCGTGGAATGCACGACCAAACCCTGACGAGTACGATGGACTGTTTCTCTCGAACGGGCCGGGTGATCCCGAGATGTGTCGCGAGGTGGTTGACAATTTGCGCTCGTTGCTCGCGATGAATCGGGAAAACTTATTGTAAACGTACTGCTTGTAATTGTTAGTGCATGATGCTACTACCATAAACGACCTCTAAAATACTTATCAACCTGCATAAACCGATACGGTACCAGCAATATGTATTAAGCAACTGCGTATCATGTGTAAATAGTGTCCATTTGGTGAAATACATGCATCTGGCTGGAATACTACTCACCTCAACGCCATGCTCGGTGTAAAAGTCTCCAGTTCCCATTGAAGCGTACAGCTTGTAGCCCATCTTCTCCAGGATGCGTATCGAAGGTAACAGCTCCATTTTGTGCTATAATCGTAAGTTAAAAAGTATAAATTCAAACAACCATTGGATGGAATCAGACAGATCCTCTGCACGCGTCCTTTACCTTATAGCTTCCAATACTGAGCAGTATAGACTTTTTCGGTATCTGGAAACCGGTCGACATCATCGCCTTCAAATACGCCTCGTACCGATTCTCGCCGAAACAGGCAACCTCACCAGTTGAAGCCATCTCCACGCCCAACATTACGTCAGCTCCTGCCAACCGGGAGAAGCTAAACTGTGGCACCTTCACACCGACCAACCCGCGACCATACATCACCTCCACGGGTTCAATGTCCGTATGGCCCACGATAACTCTGGTAGCCAGCGCGACAAAATCAAAGTCAAGCGTCTTCGATACGAACGGGAACGAACGTGACACGCGCACATTACACTCGATCACCTTCAGCTCATTGTTTTTGGCGATCAGCTGCATATTAAACGGTCCAGACACATCCAGCAAATCGGCTATATCGCGAGCGATCTCCTTGATGCGCTCCAACGTCTCCCGGTTGATGTCTTGCGGTGGTGTCACGAGTGTCGCATCGCCCGAGTGAACTCCAGCATTTTCCACGTGTTCTGACACGGCCATGCACAGGATCACACCGTCCGCAGCGACTGCATCCACATCGATTTCCTTTGCCTCGATCAAGAACTTCGAGATTACCACCGGGTGTTCTTTGCTAACGTCGGACGCGTGCTTAAGGTACGTCTTCAGGTCTTGGTTCGAGTAGGCAACATTCATTGCAGCACCGGATAGCACGTAGGACGGACGCACCAGGGCGGAACAGCTCAAGAAGGAACGGGCGGTCCAGCCGGAGCGTCGCCAATCAGTTGAATCGATCGATTTGACGGTAAGTAGGAAGTAGGGGTTTAAGGCATTGGATGGGTACAACACCCACAATCTCTGGGCTATTTCACACAGCTAGGAGATCGTTGATTCGAGTAGTTTGTCTTCAACTTTCAGTTTCTGCCTCTTAAACACATGGAGAACCTACGCCGACAACTGATCTACGGTCTGTTTGTGGAGCATTTCATCGAAATGGCTCGGGTATCCTGTGGCTTTCGTACGCTCAACCAGGCGTTAATATACCTACGCCAGGCCGAGCGACTCTGCAATCTACTCGCCGATGACGAGGGTATCGAAGAGGCGCGACAGTACCTTAACCAGATATATGGCTTGCGCCAAGAGCTGGCCCAGGCTAATGCAAAGGGTGCCGATCGACCGGCACTGCCGAAGCGTACCAGCACCAACGAGCAGCGTCCGATTGTAAGCCGGAAGGTGTCGGTCGCTCGTCGCAACAGCAAACGTACCACCTACACCAACGTTCGTCAGCCGTCAGCTGGGGCAAAACGACAGCAACAACAGCAACAACAACCGCGCTTCTTTTCACCTGACAACGAAGACGACGACGACGATGACGACGACGACGAATGGGAAGACATCGAACGGAAGGAATTGGGCGGAGGTGCTGGACGTGGCCAACGGCGAACGTCCCGACCGCTCTCGTCGCAGCCTGCTGGCGGGTTAAGGCGAATACCGTCCCAGCAGCAACATCAGCAGCAGATTAGTGTTCAGATTCACGCACCAAAGTCACCGGGCGGCCCACGGAAATCCAATGGACCGCGTCGATCGTCCGACGATATAGACGACATCTCTCGGTTATTGGGGAACGTTACGGTTGCACCGAGACAGGGTTACCGATAGTTACCAGGAGATATAAGGAACATTAGAGAAAGTGAGTGAGAGAGATATAGTGGGATGGTAAACGAGTTAGCACCCAATGAAGGTTAGGAAACCCCTTTCTGTGATAAATGGTACCGGGAACTGTGACAGGGAGCCGCTGATGCCTAAAGGCTGCGATTGGCAGACAACTGCTTCGGGAAAACTTATTGTAAACGTACTGCTTGTAATTGTTAGTGCATGATGCTACTACCATAAACGACCTCTAAAATACTTATCAACCTGCATAAACCGATACGTTACCAGCAATATGTATTAAGCAACTGCTTATCATGTGTAAATAGTGTCCATTTGGTGAAATACATGCATCTGGCTGGAATACTACTCACCTCAACGCCATGCTCGGTGTAAAAGTCTCCAGTTCCCATTGAAGCGTACAGCTTGTAGCCCATCTTCTCCAGGATGCGTATCGAAGGTAACAGTTCCATTTTGTGCTATAATCGTAAGTTAAAAAGTATAAATTCAAACAACCATTGGATGGAATCAGACAGATCCTCTGCACGCGTCCTTTACCTTATAGCTTCCAATACTGAGCAGTATAGACTTTTTCGGTATCTGGAAACCGGTCGACATCATCGCCTTCAAATACGCCTCGTACCGATTCTCGCCGAAACAGGCAACCTCACCAGTTGAAGCCATCTCCACGCCCAACATTACGTCAGCTCCTGCCAGCCGGGAGAAGCTAAACGGTGGCACCTTCACCCCGACCAACCCGCGACCATACATCACCTCCACGGGTTCAATGTCCGTATGGCCCACGATAACTCTGGTAGCCAGCGCGACAAAATCAAAGTCAAGCGTCTTCGATACGAACGGGAACGAACGTGACACGCGCACATTACACTCGATCACCTTCAGCTCATTGTTTTTGGCGATCAGCTGCATATTAAACGGTCCAGACACATCCAGCAAATCGGCTATATCGCGAGCGATCTCCTTGATGCGCTCCAACGTCTCCCGGTTGATGTCTTGCGGTGGTGTCACGAGTGTCGCATCGCCCGAGTGAACTCCAGCATTTTCCACGTGTTCTGACACGGCCATGCACAGGATCACACCGTCCGCAGCGACTGCATCCACATCGATTTCCTTTGCCTCGATCAAGAACTTCGAGATTACCACCGGGTGTTCTTTGCTAACGTCGGACGCGTGCTTAAGGTACGTCTTCAGGTCTTGGTTCGAGTAGGCAACATTCATTGCAGCACCGGATAGCACGTAGGACGGACGCACCAGACACGGATAGCCAACCTCCTCACAGAACTCGATCGCTGATTCCAGATTCGTCAGCTCCTTCCAGCGTGGCTGCAAAATACCTTTACGGTCCAGTTTGCGCGAAAACTTGAACCGATTTTCGGCACTATCAACCGATTCTGGTGACGTACCGAGAATGCGAGCCTGCTGCCGGTGAAGATCCATCGCAATGTTGTTGGGCAGCTGGCCGCCCATCGAAAGAATGATACCGGTGGGTTGCTCCGCGTCGTATATATCCATTACGACTTCGAACGAAATCTCCTCAAAGTATAGCCGATCGCACATATCGTAGTCTGTGCTGACCGTTTCTGGGTTGTAGTTCACCATGATGGTTTTGTGGTTTAATCGGCGCAGCTCCTTCAGACATCCGACCGCACACCAATCGAACTCGACCGAGCTGCCGATGCGATACACACCGGAACCAATTACCACATGCAGGGTAGATTGTGGCCTCGATTGCCGTACCGCATCTTAAACGTACGACACCCGGCGGCCGTCGACAGGATCTGATGGCCAAGGCAGATACCGAATATGGGTTTGGCCGTCTTCATCGCGAGCAACGAGCGCAAATTGTCAACCACCTCGCGACACATCTCGGGATCACCCGGCCCGTTCGAGAGAAACAGTCCATCGTACTCGTCAGGGTTTGGTCGTGCATTCCACGGTACCACATCCAACCGGGCACCCCGGTTGACGAAGCAACGCACCTGATTCAGCTTCAGCCCGCAATCGATCGCCAAAATTCTCGGCGACCCGGATTCGTTGTACGTGCGCGGCTGGGCCAATGATACCTCCGCCACCAGGTTTCGCAGGTTTTGATTGCTAAAGTTCAGCCCGGCAATCGATACTACGCGCCCCGGAACAATCTTACCTACAAAGTAATCGTAACCGTATTTTAGAATGCTTACTTCTGTTGTTGAGATATTCAATTTTTCAAAACCAACATACCAAGAATGGTTCCATTTTCGCGAATCTTCTTGGTCAGCGCGCGCGTATCAATTCCGCTAATACCCGGCACACCGTGCTTTGCCATCCAGTTGGACAGCGTCAGCTTGCTGCGCCAGTGTGACGGTTCGTCACATATTTCACTCACCACCAACGCTGCCGACCAGATGCGATTGTTCGACTCAAAGTGTCGCATCAGACCGCAATCGTCCAGATCGGCATCCGGGATGCCATAGTTGCCGATCAAAGGATAAGTCAGCACCAGTATCTGCCCGTGATAGGACGGATCGGTCATCGATTCCGGGTAGCCCACCATACCGGTCTGGAAAACAACTTCTCCAACCGCACCACCATCTGCCCCGAACTTGTGCCCGTGCATGATTGTGCCGTCCTCCAGCACAAGTGTAGCCGTTGCCGGCCTGTATTCAACCGGCTCCGGCATCCTTCTTTCCAGCGGTACATCTTTTGTACCATCATCTTTCGGTCCCATGATGTGATTTCTGGAATGAAACGATAGTTTTGTTCAATGTTTAAAGCGTTTAAAACCAATCAGTTTACATTATGTCTGCTACGGTATCACGTATCACGTTTGATAACACCAGAAAAAGCGAATGCTTACAGTCACTTTAACGCAGAGAAAGTCGGTTAGTCTATGCACGACGCACGTGTTGCTATTGCTCACTCTAACCTCAATCATGCGCTACGGCAGACGACCGATTGATCAACAAAATTTCATTTCAAATGCACAAGAGAAGGACAAACAAACTAGATCATCTTTTCGAGCCTCTAGCACGCATTCGAGTGATGTTCGAGGGGCTAGAACAGGTTACGACCTTACTGGCTTTTTGTATGTGCTGAGCGTGTGTATTGTATGCGTAGCGCTATCCAGCTACGCATAGCAAGTCAAGGAAGCGAGACTCGCTAGATTGTACAGCGATAGAAGAAGAAAAACGTGCGTGTGTGTTTGTGCCCAAATTCGTTTAGGGCATTCTTCAATTTGTGGACGAATCTATCATTCTAAATCCACGCACACAACTAGGCTGTTACGGTACTTCTGCCATATGTTTATGATGTTGTTCGTATCACACGCTGCTCAAATGTGTATGCAAATGTGTAGATTATAATCTATACCTCATGTTGAAGGATTCCCCTAAAGAAGACACTGTGTTAAGTTTGTGCATTAAAATGGCTTCGGCCTTTCCGTAGGATTTCCCATCACTTCACCAACATCTTTAGTTTTGTAGATACCCCGTATGAAGATTATACGTTTTAAAACTGTTCAAGTAGCATGCCGTTTGTGCTGAGCGTGTGTATTGTATGCGTAGCGCTATCCAGCTACGCACAGCAAGTCAAGGAAGCGAGACTCGCTAGATTGTACAGCGATAGAAGAAGAAGAACGTGCGTGTGTGTTTGTGCCCAAATTCGTTTAGGGCATTCTTCAATTTGTGGACGAATCTATCATTCTAAATCCACGCACACAACTAGACTGTTACGGTACTTCTGCCATATGTTTATGATGTTGTTCGTATCACACGCTGCTCAAATGTGTATGCAAATGTGTAGATTATAATCTATACCTCATGCTGAAGGATTCCCCTAAAGAAGACACTGTGTTAAGTTTGTGCTTTAAAATGGCTTCGGCCTTTCCGTAGGATTTCCCATCACTTCACCAACATTTTTAGTTTTGTAGATACCCCGTATGAAGATTATACGTTTTAAAACTGTTCAAGTAGCATGCCGTTCCACTTTGTATTTCGTTATCACTTTCCAAAGTTCTTAAAAGCAATATTGTAGCACGTGTTGCCATAGCAAAACCATAAAACCGGTATGCTACGTTTGTACAAATTATAATTTTGAGTTGGGACCATATTCAAGGTCGCTTGCTTTTTGATAGATGATCGGTTAATTGATGTTCGCGGGTCGATGTTGAAGCTGTGGAGTTAAATTTAGTGTATATTGGACTCTTGCAACCATCTTACGAATGATACAACGAGTGGATAAATGCATAGTTCTACGCACCTCCTTCTAATCAATGTGTCTCTTACCACCGGAACGTCACTTACAACGCAACGAAACCTAATAGTCTACACAGCAAAAAAGCACATGTATCGACATCTACGTCTGCAACGCAAATACGTTTCCCTACCACGCTACTTACGCCCAGAATCGTTTAAGAGCAAAAAAAAACACAAATATGCACTAACTTACCTATGGAATACTGTAGCAAAAAAAAACAAACGTTATTGTTGGCCAACTACAAAACACTGGATTCGTACCGCTTGTTGTCGACTGTCCGTGCCAGATGCCGGCATTGATTTTCCCCTTCTTTTTTTTTTTGTTGGTCAAAAATTTAACGAAATCTGTCAGCGTAAGGTTCGTACGACTGCTCTCCTAACTCTCTGTTTTGAAAATGGCGTTTCGAATGGTACAATACGCACACTCTTACACTACAACCGCATGTTACTATGTGGCTAAATGTACTACATTTTATAGCTAGCGGTAAACAAGGCAATCGGTTTTGTTGTGATGAACTTCAAGCCACAATTTGTAAGCAATCGAATACCCCACATGGCAGCAACACTCCCATGGCTAGCAAGATTATTCGTTAATTATTCCAGTGTTCCAGTGCTTATAGTGTTGTTACATCTTGGTGATGCATGCAAAATTAAATAACAAATGTCTATTACTAATGGTACAACCATAATTCCAACGATACTATCGCACAACATTCAGTTCACCTTTGGAACGGATCGATAGCCTACCATTTTCAAGCTCTCCACTCTATCCCGTATCTTTATTGCTTTATCATTGCTTTATCGCATTTACCCAGGTGGTCCCATACAAATGCTCAATAGTAACGGATGTACAAATATTGATTTTTAAATATTGATATTAAACCGAACGAAACTATAGCAAATTGTAGGTTGATAAGGGAACCTCTGGGCACGTTTCCCATTACATCGACACAAACTATTATACAGTTATAACCTAACTACGGCGAAGCTGTGCGTTGGACGTAATTGCGAGATAACGCGACGGTTCTCAATCATGAGTTACGGCGGTGTATAGAGAATGGAAACTCTATCCGGAAAGGGTTGTTGAGTTACTGCCATACGGTTGAAGGACGTAAAGGGCTAATACGCAATGAGTGCTGGGTCCAGAAACAGTCCAAGCTTGTATCTGCCTAGTCTGTCTCTTGAGCTACGGGTACTCACTATGTGTCGATTTATTTATAACATTCTGCTTGGAAGTTGTAGAAATGTATTAACTGTGACGCCTTCAAAAAAAGATATAAATTTCCATACATTATCGTGCGCACATTTCGGATCATAAACGCGAGAAAACTAACTGCACCATACCGGCAGACGGCACAGTCGTTAACAAGCATATAAAGAGATGATTTATTGTGTCAACAGGTGCCTCAAAGTTCGTACCCCGCCATTACACGATGCTTGATTATAACAGAAATAAACCGAAACAACTAGTTTGGCAATACACAATACGAAGCCGGGAGCAACTTAAATAATTCACCCTCCCACTGTAGGCTACCACTGACACTGGCGTGCCAATTGCTCTAGTACACAAAAGCGATTGTTCATGTGTTTTTCACCGCTTAATATGAGTATGAGTACATTCTACACTTACAAATACTAGGCTCGTACATACAGTTTAACGCGCACATACCCACTCGCTGCCGCCACTTGCTTATCTGCAAGCGTGCTGCCGTCTATTTCTTCACCTTATCTAGGATTATGAAGACGCTAGGAATAGTTAAGTAAAACAAGACAGGTTCATGCCAAAACGCGCAGAAGAGCG